>VOQJ01013448.1:0-14888 GCA_015052665.1 Apistogramma diplotaenia | reverse complement strand
GCCAATAAGCTGTTTGTAAATCAACTAACAAATTTATAGACTCAATTTATACTTGCAGCTCTACGTTTTAGCCCTCACACATGCACGTTGGTGCCAGAGCTGCAGGTTGTAATCTCACCACTAATCACCTAAAAAGCCTCCTGGTGTGACTTGTTTGGCCTGGGGTGGAGACAAAGCTGATGGGGGGTGTTTTGGTGCAGCAGGCAGGACGGCGGGACAGGTGATGTTTAGGTCTGCAGCAGACTGTGGACTCTCCGCAGCTCCGACTGTGACAGGACGAGACGGTGGACCTGCTCCTGACCGCGGGGACACGGCACCATGACGCGACCCACCAGCACCGCGGCGCCCTGCTTCTCCTCCTTCACCTAAACACCGAACAGAGGTTCAGACCGCTGAAAGCTTTCATTCATCAGCATCTGAATTAAAACAGCTTGGTCAGAGTGCGCACGCACCAGTGTGCTTACCTTAACAAACGAAGTCGAAGGGAACGTGGCGAAGTCAGATGAGACTCGAGCTCCAGGCTGCAGGTTGACCACATGTTCTGCTACCTCATCCTGACAGAAGCAGAGGATATAAAGAGTGTGTGAGGTGCAGCAACAGCCTGAGTAATGTTCATTTTTTCTGCAGTCACACCTTGAGTCTGTCCAGAGTGTCATTCAGGGACTGAAGTCTAGCTGTCTGTTCAAGGAGCTGAGCACCAGGTGTCACTGCAAGGCAAAAAAAGGTTTAATTCTGTGGGAAAGAAGACAAGAACATCTAGGACTCCATTCATTTAGCAAACTACACAACAATACATGGCCAAACATGATGAAGAGAAGGTTCTGCTAAACTTCCTGTTCACAAACATGTTGCTATGAAGTGCATTTTTAATCAGCTTAGACGCTTATATGAATTCCTTCTCTGGTGTGGACAGTCACTGTTTCTAGGATTTTAGTGAAGTCAAACAAGTTGCATACCAGGAGATTTCCCAGTGATGTCCACCACCTTGACGTTGGCGCTCATTTGCAGCAGAGTCTCCAGGAGCTGGTCCGTCTTCCGGTAGAGGGCGCTGGAGAGCACTTCGGGACGTCCATCTCTTGAGGGAAGCTTGGTCACGTTGAGAGGGGTCAGAGAGGCGAGCTGAGCTCGCATCTTCTCCGCCTGCAAGGGAAAACATGTTGCTGGTAAATAAAAAGCCACAGAGACGGACAGACTGGCAGCACAATCAAAGCCTTTCTTTACATGGAGTTCATGAAACTGTAAACATGATGGAGGCGATATCGCTGCAGAAAAGGTTAGAGTTAACTTTATGGACATGAGCATTAATAACATGATAAACTTAAATTTTTTGAGTTTCCATGTGTAAGTGCAGGTTTATTGGCTCCTAAAGTGTCAGCAGTGTGATGTTCCTTTAATCCATCACAGTGTTGGAGAGACTTTTGTTACCTTCAGCCTGTTGTTCGCGTTCTTCAGGTGTTTGATGCAGAGTCTCTGAGCTTCGATCTGCTGAGTCAGCAGAGGTGAGTCGATCACTTGAACGCCCGAGCCTGAGCCCACGGCAGACATCATGTTCGCTGTGGGCGAGAACAGGAACACCCTGAAACGCCTGAGCCGAGCCAAAACGCTTTCAATCTGTGTTGGCTGTAAATGTACGTTTATTTTACCATCATCGCACTCATCTTTAACATTTACAACCACAGACACAGGGAGGGTGGCTCCATTACTGCACAGGATCCTACAGCTGACTACTTGGAGGACAAAGACCGCCCGTATGTGGTTGTGGTGTGTGGTGTGTGTGTGTGTGTGTGTCACAACAGATCTCCTTCAGAGCATGCAGGGAGGAGATGGTGTGCATGCCAAAACACACTTTTTAACGCTGTGTACAACACAGATGATACAAGCACTCGGCATTTTCAGCAGTTTTAAGAGTAATTTAGGACGATTGGATTAAATTCACACAACCTGGACCGGCAGAAAAATTAAAACCTTAAGAATTGCATTGAATTATTATTTGTAGCAAATTGGACTTTGGCATTTCAGTGTCTGCAGATACCTTAAATAAAACATGCGTGTCATATGTTTAACTCCCCTCAAATTGTCCACAAGTAACCAACTACAAATGTAGTCTTAAAAAAATAAAAGCATGCATCATCACAACAGTTCCAATACAAGCAGGCAGATACCTTTTTGTTCCTCTGAAGAATGAGGAGGTGAAATAAGAGGAATTAAAGCAGAGTTACACAGAGAGAGATAAGACTCGTTGGTTGTTGGAAGGGAATTAAACGAGTTAAAATTACAAACAGTGAATGCTTGAAAGTTTGCAGTCTGATTACGGCTCAGGTGGGTTAGAGTGTAATCTATTATTATGCAGCTTCACTCTTCTCTTTGACCTGCACTCACCTCCAGACACTCCTGTAACAATGGAAGCGATTCCTGACGGGCCGGTTCCTCTCAGCCCGTCGATGGTCATCTTTGATTGACTGTTGAGTCTCTGCTTCAGCTCAGCCTTCTCCGACTCCAGCTGGTCGATGTCGGCCTGCAGAGCGTCCATCGTCTCTTCGAACTCTCTGGAGAAGAGGACAGCGTCACACAGCTGTAGCTCTGCTCCACTACAGGACTGCTACATGAATCCTTCAATCGACAACACAGACTCTTACTTCTCCTTCTTCTTCAGCAGAGTCTGGGCTTCGTCCAGTCGAGTCTGGATCTTCTCAACACGCTCGTCTGCATCTTTGGATGAACTGTCCAGCTTCTTTTCCAGCAGGCTGAGACGGACGTTCGCTTCACTCAGCTCTTCTCCCTGAAAAACACCGGATTCACACAACACCTTCACACGGTTCCTCTGCAGAATGTGTTAGTCCTCTTAAACCAATCAAGAAAACACAATTATACATGAACAGCAGACAGATGCAGATAAATATAGCCCGTCTTCCATTTCAGCTGCATAAAGTTTATCCTACAAATGACTCAGCAGTTCTGTTTATTGTGTTTTTATTTGCAGTGCTTCTCTCTACCTTGATCTTGAGAGACTTCTTCAGCTCTTTGATGACTGTTTCTCGGTCCTCCAGCTTCAAGCCGAGTCCTTCTGCATCTGTGATTTCTGCTCGGAGAGCCGCTGCTCGTACCTCTACTGGTGGAGGGTTCTGGGAGAAAAATATAGTAATATGAAAAAAACCTGCAACCATGAAGCCACAGTAGATGAAATAAAAGCCAAGCCAGAACTAAAATACTGATACACCTTCACAGTGACCTCACACTGAACTAGTTACCTTGTTTTGAGGCTTCTCTGAGTCATACTCTCCCTCCTGCATAGCAGTGGCCATCTTGTTCATGGTTGCTATGACAATGCTACAGGACTGTCGCAGATACTCATAGGGGTTGGCGCCCTGAGATCCATAGATCTGAAAATAAAAGTGGTCAATAAACGTGTCCATGAGTGCTCATACAGGACAGAAACAACAAAAGGATATTCTGTTACAGAAGAGTGCATTTATCAGTGAGATTTTTATCATTTTTCTTGTTACATAAACACTTGTTCAGTTCACAGTGGCCTTTGACAATTTATTTAAATTACTGGCTCACAAAATGTCTAATAATTTCCACTGAAAGATGATCTTTTTTTTTTAAAATGGAAACTGTTTTACTGTGCCGTTAAATGCTAATGTTGAGCCAATTAATCTGTATCTGTAACAATTAAGGGATTTGATTCTCCCCGTCTGTTTTTTCACATTTTAAATCCCTACAGTGATTCGTCACTTACTGGGTGTTACGTTACGTTTACAGTCTCACGTCGGTAAGTAGCGTCTCAAGCGGCCACTGGGTAATATTCTTTTAGTGATAGAATTAATATTTTTATGTATCTGGTGATTGTTAATGCAAAATTCATCAAATATATACATTACTGTACAACACGTACTACGCATGTGAAGAACAAGTATCGCAAAAACTCGTGAAAAAGCGAGTGTTCCTACACTAATATTTTATTTAAAATTCACAAAACAGTCCATGAAAAGCAAACCGCGGAGTAGTGAGAGATGACTGTATAATGACAATTTTGCACTTGGTATCATTCCCAACATTTCTGACAAACTTAAGTATTAATGTACGTACTTGTTCTCCAGCCTTGAACGCCACGTCCTCCAGTTTGACGGCCGACAGCCCCTCCTGTTCACCAAGAGGCGACATCATCTGAGCTCCAGCGGCCGCCACTTCCTGCAGGACCGCCACCACCCAGGTCAGGTGCTTCCTGCAGTCTGAGAGGGTCTCTGACACCTGTGGGAACACCAAAAACATTGAATGAAATGAAAAATATATAACTTTTAAGTGGGCAGTTTGGTCACTATGGTTACCTGCTGTCCGAAGTTGAGAGCTGCTGGGATGCCGGGCGCGTCAGTTCCTGGCATTCTGCGACGGATCTTCTTGCAGAACTGCCGGATGTCGCTGCAGGATGTCTCCAGATCCTTCAGCAGCACGGCAAGGTCGGCCTTCTCCTGACCTGCGTGTAGGAACGCCCGCAGACGACCCACCTCCACAGCCATGCAGTCCAAGGCACTCTGGGTAAACTGCACAGGAACATAAGAAACTAGTGAAGGCAATTCTTTTTGAGAAGCAGGTACAGGGTGAAAGCTGAAGCAGCTTATTCACAACAAGAAAACATTTTTAAAAAAAGCTGGTTGGAGGTCAGATGTGGTTTGTCGATTCCTCGGAGACTGCTGGTGATGTTGGTACTCACTCTGATGTGATCAGCCAGCTGCATGGTGCAGTCCTCGTTCTCGTCTGCCAGGTGGATGCTGTACAGGTGCTGAAATAAAGGTAAATGATGTATTCTACTATTAGTATTTATGTTAAAAAGTATCATTCTAATTAACTGCAATAATCATGTACAACTGTGTTTGTGTGTACCTGGTAATATTTAATAGCCTTGGTGAGCGTCTCCACGTTGACCGTCTCATCCAGCTGGTCTTTGTGCAGCAGGTCAATCAGGAAATCCAGGGATCGTTCGTGGACGCTCATCTCCGGATACAGAGAGCCGATCTTCTTATAGACCTCCACGCTGCACTGAGCCAGCGCTCTGACAAGCAGAAGCAGAGTGCATGCAGGAAGGTGAAGTTATTAGAAATAAACTCCTTTAGAGCAAACACGCAAACAAGCAACTGCGCAGATGCAGACTGGATCCACACTGAAAATACATTTTACAACTTTAAAAGACAGAAATGCATCAATCATCTATTTCAGGCTATCCCGGTGTTTCTGTTTGGAGACTGGTGAAACGTACTGCTCGTATTTGTGCAGCGTGGCCTGCAGCAGGCTGAGCGAGTAGACGAGACCACCCGCAAAGCTCAGCTGCTCACCAACGGCTCCCTTTAAGCCGGCTCGCTCCACGCAGTTTTCGTTCAGGTCAAACTTCTCCTGTGCCTGTTTGCTGATCAGCTCAGCCTAAAAGACACAAATAGGCACAAAGATATGGTTAAACCTCACAGAGAAAAAAGGATCTTCTTCCTGTTCAGCCACAACTATTCATATTTAAGTCACATGAAAGCCTGCGAGTCGCAGTGGTGTTTACCTTGCAGATGAGCCGGGGGATGAGCAGCAGCACTAGGATGCAGTCGTGGTCTCCACCGTGACGGAGGAAGGACTCTGGCATGAAAGAGGTCAGAAGAGAAACGTGTCTGTTGGCTTGACCCACCTCCATCTTCCTCAGCTCCATCTCAATAGCCTAGAAACATACACACGCACACACACAAACACACACACACACACCAACATGACTTTAAAATCTCGGTTTAGCTCCAGACTCCATACAGTTAGAAGTTTTTGACCTCTAAACCCAAAGACAACCTCGAGCCCTGTGAAAAGAGGATGAGAGCTATTTATTATTCAAGCCAAAAACCTGTTACTGTTTCTGACCTTGGCGTAGGCCTTCGTCTCTGCAAACTTAATCTTGAAATCAAACATCTCTGCTGGCGCCTGCTGCTGCAGCTCTGCTGAGGCTTCCTGCTGGCTGGTCAGCTCTCTGTTTACCTCCTGCGGCAAACACAAGAGAACCATCAGGACTGAATGTAGGACACGATCGTGTGACTAACACATTAGAACACAAAAACGAGGTTACACATTTCACCTGCAGGTGAGCTGTGAGTTCGCGGTACTTCTTGATGGTCTGCTGGTAATCGGCTACGGTTTCCTGTGCGGCTTCGACTCGTTTCTCTGCCTCTCGGACTCTCGCTGCTCCCAGATCCAGCATCTCCCTCAGCTCCAGCTCAGTCTCTCTGGCGTTCTCCTGCAGCTCGTCGTTCATCTCATTTATAGCTTCCTGCACGAAGGAGACAATCATCAACAGAGTAACCTCCTTTTGAATTTGTTTTGTTGTATTTCTAGATCACCTGATTTCTGTGAGATACTTCTGAGATTTTGCAGCTGGTACTATTTTATGTGTGTAGCTTTCATCACTCATGCTTGGTCATTCTGAACAATTTACATGGGGGGAAATAAACAGCCCGACACGGTCACTGCTAGAAACACAACACTCAGGTAAATGCAATAACCGAGGTCAAATAATTTTGGACATTTTTATAATTTTTTAATGACTGCAAGTCATTACTTTGGTCCAAGACAGGTCGTGTGACCATTTGCTCATTGATCGGGGTCACTGCGCACCAAAGGAGGGCTTTAATCCAACAAAAGCTGTGGTGATAACAAACACCAGGGGGCACCACATACACATTAATGATCCCACACTATTAATGAAATGAGTCAACAAACAGCGAAACCTCAATTGTCTCAGATACATGCAGGAGAGCCAGTCAGAGCAGTAAAATAAGATGTGAGAACTAAATAAAATCGTTTGTTTTGGTTGATTCTCACTCACCAGGTCTGTGACTGTCTCTCTCAGCTCCCTGACTTTCTCCTCCAGGTCCAGGTTCCTCTCTGTCAGTGTCTCCACCATCTCCTCTGCCCCTAAGGCTGCATCCACCTGAAACAGAGCACATCCACAAATTGTTTTTCTCCTGCTCCCTGACCCATGAATCAGAAGATCACAGGCCTGGGAAGAGGGTGGGGGTGGGGGGTGGTCTACCTTTCAATTCATCTACAGAGAGCCAAGTCAAATAAAGATGCTGCTCAACCAAGAGGTCAGCTTACCTGCTCTTTCAGCTCATCAATGGTCTTTTCTGCCGCTTTCATCTCTTCCTGCAGTTTCTCTTTGTGACTTCTCAGAGTGTCGAGCTCCACATTCTTCTTCTCCATCTGCTTCTGCAACTTCACATGTTCCTGCTTCTCTGACGCAGACAGGTCACGCATCCTATACACAGAAAATACGCATCGTAAGGTTCTGAATTAAAGTCTTCGTTTACTTCAGTAAAATCCTGGCTTTCATGCGGAAGGCAGCGGACCTACCTGACCAGAGCTTCCTTCAGCCTGCTGTTCTGCTCTTCCAGCTGTTTCACGTGGTAACTGGAAGCAGCGCCGTCTGAGCCTGACACAAACACAAAACAAACCTGAGCTTGACAGTTTAAAAAAATGGCACTCCAAATGAATGATGTCTCCAGTTTTAATTAAATAAACTGCTGCAGCTCTAAAGAAAACTATAAAAAAAAATATCTACTTAGAGCATTTACATCCACATCTTAGGAGAAAGCTTCTAAATACACACGGAAATACAAATGAATCCTTTAATGCCAAGTGTATCACATTTGATACATGAGTTTTTGAGACCTGCTGTGAATACTGCTGAGGTCCCACGCTGCTACGCTTGCACAAATTTATCCGAAATGTGACCTGCATGAGTCTTAGAATACAAAAAAAACACATATGCAACAGTAACAATCAGCTCTTCTGTACCTTTCTCCTCAATCTCGTGCTTGAGGATCTCCAGGTCCATGGTGAGCTCATCCACCTTCTCCTTGAGGGAGTCGACTTCCAGCTGCAGAGACTCTGCTCTCTCCTCAGCCATCTCCTTATCCAGCGTCGCCATCTCAATGGCATCCGCTGTGTCCGACATCTCCTCCATGTAATGCTCCTTCGCCTCCAGGGCTTCCTTGGCCTCCTACACACACAAGTCACAATGCTTTTGCATTTTGGTTTGATTTTTGTTAAATAAACAATGACAGAGTCTGATGTCATGTTTTGTAGTCAAGCTGTATTTTGTAATTTTAAAACCTGCTAAGGTAATCATTTCCTGATATGTAAAATCTTCTTGTTTAAAGAGTGCATACTTTCTTTTTGCCATGACTGCACATATTTTTTTTATGCACATTCGGTATCAACTAAACCCAAAAATAATCTGCACACGGTTAAGAAAAAGATGACCAATAAAAATGATTGACTGGATGAGTTTCAGGTGCTACAACCTCAAAACCTGTGGATTTAAAATAAGACTGTGGAACAGTCAAAAGGCCCTGATCCAATGAGCTCAGAGGCCATCTGCTGGAATAAGGTCTCAGCAGGTCACCTGCACCTACTGCACCTACAGTGCATCTGTGGCTCCTCACCCTCTTGGCCTCCTTGAGTTGTTTCTGCAGCTCGGCCTGCTGCTCTTGCATCTTGGTCTTCCACTCCTGCAGCTGCTCCAGCTGGATCTTGTGTTTCTCGAGCTCCTTGAGTTTTGCTTTGTCCTCCGTGCGCTTCATCTTCAGGGTCTCCAGCTTCTCCTCCAGGTCCTTCACCTGAGCACGCAGCGCCTCCTCCTCCTGGATCATGTGGATGTGATGGAAAGAAACGTGAGATTTAAATACTCTCACATTAAAATATTGAAAGCACTCCAACACACACAAAAGGAGGCTTCGACCCTGCTCCATTAATAACTTTATTTCTTTTTAATGTTTTTTGAATCATTTCTCTTTAATGAGCCTTCAAAGTGAAAAGGATCAGGTTTAAAGCCTTCTCCTTGTGTTGGCAGCACTTTCATCTTTTTACACATTAAAACGCAAAAATTCACCTGTGGAAGGAAGACACACACATGCTTTATCATACATAGAATTTGTGAAGTGTGAACACGCATCTACATAATCACACTGCACACACTCAAGTTAAAGTGGTCACACCTCTGATTATTAACACTGCAATATTAAGTGCAAAAGCGTCACATCACACCACCTTTCTGCACCTGTGTTTCCACAGCAACGTCCTCCTGAAGGGAATAAATACCAATTAGACCAATTATCCCCACCTTAAAATTAAAAACCAGATTCAAGCTGATTTTTACAAAAAGTTAATGTGATAATCTTTTTTAAATACACGTTGGTTCTCATTAAAGATGAAGATTTTACAGACAATTAAACACCTTCACAGTTGGGGTTCTGTGTGCTCGCAGTACCTAACCACAAGCATCCTGCTTAACATACGCCAATGTGACCTTGGTGGATTAGCAGTGCATTAAACGACGGGTGATTCCCAAAAACGAAGGTGGACGTCGTGAATTTTTTTTGTGCTGCTTTACAGATATTTCTGTCATGTCACCCCAAGTAGCAGTTCCGGCCTCCAGCTCCGTTCAGATTTAACTCTGCTGGATGACGTCAATACACAGTGACAGCTGTGTCAACAAATACATTTAAATTTAGAGGAGAGATGGAGAGAAGTTGTCACATCTGATTTTACTCCTGTCCTGCGCTCGTGTGGGTTATGCACACGAGACTCCTTTAATTGTGGTGCAACGTTAAACCCTGTTTAACAAACTCAAGAAAGCTGAATTTGCAAGAAGTCAATAAACATTAGAAGAAGAGAAAAATAAGCACTGAACACCATTTTAAACGCTGAAGGAAACAAAGCACCTCTGACTCTGACACATACTGACCTTGCTGGGGATGGGAGCTGGAGGGTTTCCAGGGGAGTGGAGGGTGGGGATGACTGGAGCAGCCAGGGGAGTCTGGGCCGGCGTGCTGGGCTCGCTGCTGCTCATCTCCCCAGCAGAGGCGGAAGCTGAGCCCGACGCAGCCCCCTTCCCACCTGCAGGTCTGCTGGGCTGCTGAAGGAGTCAAGGAAATAAACTGTGATAAGCAGCAGAGAGTAAATCACTGCTGGACAATGTGACGGGGGCCAAAAACAGAGGCCCCTCTGCAAGTGCATTTAACAATTGAGGTTTTTTAGCTTGACAGTTTTAGAGCTGTGATTACTTAGGTTCAGGACATGATGCTTGCAGGTACCGTGAGAAAGCTTCACAGCTGTAACTTGATTCATTTCTGTACCGACTGAATTTCACTACTGTGGAAATGAGCTACCCCTCATTTCTTTATATTTTGCTCCACAGGAAGCAAAAGGTGGTCATACCAAATATTTCAAGCTCACTAGAAGTGTATAGGCTCTGTTTTGGCATTATATGCTGCATTTCCCTGCATGTTTGCATGTTTCAATAAATCACTGTACCCATTTTCCTTGCAAAATAAAAAGAACTGAGGGATGGCGCAACAGTGTTGCACAGTACTGTAAGGTTAGGTTGACTGAGGCTGGCTTTAGCTTCCCTGTACAATGAACTGCAATGGAAAATAAAGAACAAAAATAAAAACTGGACTTTACACATTTTTACTTCACTGACTGAGACCTGAACATCTAGTTATTATTAAATGTCTTTCATTTTCATTGTTTATGCAGCCTAATAGTTCAGACTCAGCTTCGAACCTGAAACATTTTAGAAAATTATTCATGCTATTAACCAAAAATACCATTCCTGTTATGAATGAGTAGTTATGTACATAAAGACACAATCTGCCTCGTGAGGTGAAATTAATCATGTTTAAATAATTCAGGCCTACAGGAGGCAGAAACTCTGAATGTCGAAGACTGGGCTCACCTTGGGCCTTCTGGCCGTGGTCTGAGGAAGAGGACGAGAGGAAGCAGGTAAAGGTCAGAGGGTAAAAGCAGGAGAGGAAAGGAGAGAAGAGAAGAGGAGGGAAGGGAAGGAAACAAACAGCCAGGGTTAGTGATTCAAGGCAAAGTTCATATTAAAGGGAGATCATAGAAAAAAAAAATCAAGGAGAAAATGGGTGGATGAAGCTGACGTGACTTTAAGGCATCCTTGAATATTTGCCAACTCACAGTTGAAAACCTACTAATGTCTTTTACTTCACAAAAGACCTCCTCCTCCTCCTCCTCTTCCTCTTCCTCTTCCATTACCATGCAACATCTGCGCAGATCTCTGCTCTGATGATCTTTTTCGTCTCAGCTGATCTCCTGCGCCTCATCTCTTCCACCCATATGACCAAAGCCTCAGCAGCAACATGGACACTGACTGGTACTGCCGCTCTGACCTCAATGACTGCATTGCATTTCAATTCACTTCGTTTCTGTCACATTACATTTACACTGCCGAGGTAACTGCTTGTTATCCTGATACAAGTGTTTCACACGTGGTGTACGCGACTCACGAACAGACCTGGGCTTCACTGCTTTAACATATTCTTACCCCAAATTAGAAATGCGGTCAAACTGTATTAATTATTAATTTAAGAGTCCAAGGCAACTTCTTCACTTTCTTTTATGCACCAAATCCTCAGTCACACAGGCTTACAGACCAGTTGGCAACTCCCTGGCAACCTGGGGAGTGGTTGTTCAAATCGGCTACAAAGAGGGCACTGCAACAAAAACCAACACTCAACTTGTCTGCAAACAAACTATCCACTATCCACCAACAGGTATGAAACTTGAAACACAAACGGTCCATTTGCAGTTGGCGTCACACTCTTCAGTTTCACTACTGCTTAGCAAGTATTTGCAGACAGGTTTGCATCTTCCATATAAACTACAGTTTGCTGGAGACAATCACAAGGAGATGATCGGTGTACCTGGTGACAGTAAGCAACCTCCTTTGAGTGTTGTATCAGTAACCCGTCTCTAATCATGTGTGTCTGGGAGATATTCAATTTAGAATGATATCAAACTGAAAATGGTTGTAAATATTCAGCTACTGAAATGTAAATATTAGAATCATGGCATGTTTTTCTGTGATACTTTCATGCTAAAGTTCCAATTATTTTCTTGAAAGTATCCTGGGAAAAGAGGAAAAATGTGGTATTAATTTGTACATTAAGAAAAAATATACTGAAAATTTGTTCTTTAAATATGTTGACTTGCACATTTGCTCCATAGCATGGCACGATTTATAATCTATTACAAGTGCACTAATAAAAATAAACCATTATCTCCATAACCATCATTATGTTACCACTAATTAGCACTAAATTACAGAAGAAATCAGAAAATTCTGAGGGATTCAGGCACTGCCACAATAAATCTTAATGTATGATACACAGTTAACAATATTAAACTGTTCTTATGGTTAATATAATGATTAGTTCAGCCTTCAAACTAGTCAGATGACCATTTAACCCACTGACAGACACTTTTATCCTTGTTATCATTCATGAAAAATGATCTGATGTATCCATTATCTTCCACCGTCTGCCCTCAGGACACTGACTCCATCTCAGCTTTGTCTAGTTATCATTCTTTATTGGATTAGAGCTCTACCATCCAGCAGAAACTCACCCCAGCTTAGAGCTACACCACCTGAGATCTGACACCACTCTTAAACCACAGTGTCCAGAACAAACTGTACTCAAATTACACGTGCACATCTGCAACCAGTGACTGAAATCAATGCACAGTCCTGAGTAAGACATGGCTTCTGTACAATGAGGCCGAATAAAAAGATAAATATGACACAGCTCAACAACTGTAGACACATGTAGAAGCATGAGCAGCCACTGACAGCAAGGGCAAAATAAACTTTAAAAAAAAAAGCACAGCTGAGCTGCAGACACACTCCTACTTTTACACTAAAAATATTGAATATCAATGAGCAGGGCAGGAATTTTTAAAGGGGCAGGGAGGTCCCACCTTAAAGAAAACGAGGACACATGACCTTTACAACAGCTCTGTCAACAAAATAAAAAGGATGATAAAAACATGAGCGATCCAACAGAGAAAGAGCATCACATGGAGTTCTGTACCTTCCGGGGTGCGGGAGTCTGCCTCATCATTTTTGCGAGAGAAGAAGACACACACGCACACACACAGAGTCACCCAGAAACACACACACACACACAAACAGGAAGCTGATAAAACAGGCAAAGATCCACAGACAGCGGGTTCAGGCAGAGAGCTGAAGCTGAACAGTCACACAGGCAGCGGCTCAGGCCGGGGAGCTGCAGTGGTGCAAATGGCCGCGGCGATTTATTCCCAGGCTCCCCCCTCCCTCCCTCTGTTCGTCCCTTCCTCCTGCTATCGTCCTCCTTTATGTCCTCTTTCTCTCATAATCCACTTGCCGGAGCCCTCAATCAGCATCGCTCTTGCTCTCGGCTCTGATTAGGACTGTAACATCTCGCTGCCGCGAGCCTCCAGCCTGCGACCGTTTCCTGCTACACAGGAGACGCCTCTCCTCCCCTCGCCTCCCTCTCCTCCCCTCTGTCTCATTTCCCCCCTCTTCTTGCTCTGCTTATTGGGATTTGTCAGCTGCTCCTGCATTACATCACTGTGTGCCCTCCTCCCACCCTGCTGCTCACCCACTCATCACCACCTCTAACACAGACAGACGGGGGGGGGGGGTTGGGTGTGAAGCACACTGATTGGGGACAGACAGGGGAGGAAAGAGAAGATGTGAGACTGAGGAGGGCGGGGTTGTGAACGGAGGTGAGAGGGAGAAATGAGCAGCCATGCTGATGCAAGCCGCTCTTGTCTCCTAGCAACATTGGCAGATCCTCAAAAACATTCATTAAAATGACAAAAACAAAGGGGAGGAGGGGGACACCTGAATGGCTTTGTAATGTATTTCAAAATATTTAAGCTTCAAGGAAAACCTCTCTCATTGATTCTTGTTATTTTGAACTGCGTTTCATCTGGGACCCCCTGCATGTAACAGTGTTCACTTTGCATTTAGATATACCCAGAGTGCACAGGTAAGGCAGTCTTATTGTACTTAAGTCATTAATAAAAGCAAGCATCATGACAGTCAAACTTAAGACTTGAACTTCAATAGTAATTTTAATTGTACTAAACATAATTTTTAGTTTAAAAAAAGGGGGATTTAATAATTAGACCTATTTAAGGAAGCTATAGTGATATCTTCCTCGGCTCCACTAATCTGCTGCTCTGCTCCAACAGCTCAGCAGGGATGTAAGAAGATTAATCTAATGAAGATACTCTTTAAACCTCAAATACTTCCAAACCATGGACAAAAAACATGAGCAGAAGATGTCTATAACGATGATGTAAGTCAATGAGGTTATAGTAAACAGGCTGTGTTTTAGACAGCAAGCAACAGGACTTCAGGCTGCTAAAGCAGGAAAAAAAACAGCTTGTGAGTATCTGTTACCGAGCAGCTGAGGGAAAACTGTCCTGTTCAAATATTAAACATCTTTTTCTATAATCCACTCACAAGTTCTCCACCACACAGACTAAGTGGTGCTGTGAGAGTGATGGAGCGAGAGAGGCTGACAGACAGAGTGGATGGTGGGATGGGTGGAGATGTATCAGGTTCCTGCTTTCCCAGCACACAGTGGGAGGATCGCTGCCTCCGAGGTCACTGCAATGCAGCTTCAACTGGACAAAAGGAGATAAAATTACTGCCCAGAAAGCATTAAAAACACTAAATACTAAACTGGTTGTGGCCAAACTGCAGAACAGCAGTGCCAAAGTATTTAAAAATCGTTTTACTTCGCTTTGACTTCACTTTGCTTATGTGCCGTACTCATGAATTTCCACAGGTACATTTCGGTCTTGTCTGGAACATTTCGGATGCATTCATCATCTGCTTCCTCAATTTCACCAGCTCAGCGACTGAGCATTTAATCCTCCTCCTTCAGAATTCCCTCCTGATGTTCAAAGTCAGCCTGCCAAGGAGGAGATGCAGGCCAGGAGACGATAAAGCAGAACCGAGCTGACGGGAAATCTATACTCTGCAGGTTACTGCGGGCGGGGGGGGG
>VOQJ01013445.1:18757-33688 GCA_015052665.1 Apistogramma diplotaenia | reverse complement strand
GAGCCCGCTGCTGCTGCTGCAGCACCACCTGAGCCCGCTGCTGCTGCTGCAGCACCACCTGAGCCCGCTGCTGCTGCTGCAGCACCACCTGAGCCCGCTGCTGCACCACCACCTGAGCCCGCTGCTGCACCTAAGCTGCCTCTTGTTACCCCTTCCGCACATCCAGCAGGGTTTGCTGCCCTCACAGCTTTACAGCCAAAACCATCTGCTACTCTGACCTACAGTGGTAGACTGTCCCGTGTAGTCCAGGGTTAACCTGAGAAAAGCTGGATCGGCTCAGCTAATCACAGACACTTTGCTGTTTCAAAGCCTTCCAGGATTCTCCATGCTTACGTTAGAGTCATCGTGCTGCGTCCTCTCCTCCTCTTCTCCTTTCTTGGCGTTGCTCAGAGTGGTCTGGATGTCATCGTCACTCTTCACCGAGCGAGGGTCTCTTTCAGAGGTCGTGGTGCCCGCGGCGAGTCTCAGGTCAGGAGGTGAGGAGCTGCGTGAGGTCTGACGGCGAAACAGCTCGATGGCGAGCCTCTGCATCCAGAAACATGGAGATTCACGGAAACTTTTTCACACTTAATTATTGGATGTTTTACTCACTGACCATCCAGTTGCATCTCATCATTAAAGCCCAAATAGCTCTAAGCTCGCAAAGATTAATTATTAATTAGTCAGTGAGGTTATAGTTGCTCTTACCTGGGCTGTTTTAAAATAGTAGAAGACACACACACACACACACACACACACACACACACACACACACACACACACACACACACACACACACACACACACACACACACACCAGAAATAACTTCTAATGAAATTAGAAATGTGGAAAACACAGAAGAGCCATTTACGACATTTTTTAATATCAAATGTATGTAACAGAGCGTGTTTGGTTTGTACACACCCAAGCTGTCAGGGCTGTCTATGGAGAAACACATGAGGATGACATCAGTGTCTGGATAGGAGAGAGGTCTCAGTCTGTCATAGTCCTCCTGGCCCGCTGTGTCCCAAAGAGCCAGCTCCACCTGACACAGACATCGAGTGAAGAGACGAGGACAAAGGAGGAGATGTGATGAAAGGAGAGCAAGGAAGAGAAAGAAACAAAGAAGCAAGAATTACTTGATCAGCAAATATGACTTGAAAAAAGATCTGAGTGTGAGATGTGCCCTTTATGATCTGGAAATGCCAAGAGAGTTTGTTGCCTTCTTCAGATATTCTACCCTCAACCTCATATACACAATTTTAAATCCACTTAACACACACACATGTATTATCCAGGCCATAAGAGAACATTTATTTATCTTCAAAAGGTAAAGTGCAAGTGTTTGTTTAGCTTACTGCAAAGATTTGTTCATTTAAATACGTTTCAAATTTGCAACAGGGAGAAAGAACAAAACCTAAATTCACTCCTTATAAATACTCAAGCACATGACATTTAACCTGAGACGATACAAAACATGACTGCGACATGAAATCCTCTCTATACAGAGTGCAAAACCAAACCATAAAAGGCGACATTTGGGAAAACGTCGCTTCAAGCAGCTTGAATCTTCTGCAGCAGCACAGGAGGTTAGAAATCAACCAGCCAATAAAGACTTCACGTCCCAGAATCCTATTAACCCACAAAGAGGTCAGGACTCAGGAGTTTGTGACTGATGAGTGAGGCTGGCTGCTGCAGTTATCAGCTCCACCCACACAGGATGTGTGTGGAGTGCTACATAATCAAATCGACTGAACTCCTGAACAGAGCGTCCCGCTGTATTCTATATAAACCTCACTTAGCGCAACGCGACGAGCTACAGACACTCGGTAAAACACGGTGACTGAGCTGAAAAAGAAAGCAGACTGAGCAGATGACTGGTGTTGTGTGAAGGAAGATGTGAAAAATGGAACAGTGCAGTTTTATCAACACTTGCTCACTTGGCCCTGAAGGTGGAATTAAAGTGCTGAGCATGATTAAGCACCCAGGAAATAAAACGAGTCCCACTGACAGCACAAAAACCAGTGCAGATACTAAAGAAGGGAAAGCTGTGCTGTGACATTTAAAAAGACCCAAGACGATTACATTAACTATGTTAGTAAAAACATTCATAATGTATTTAAAATTGAATACAGAAATTCAGATAAGAGTCCTTAAATGGCATTTCTTCAGATTAAAACTGGCCAACAGGTCAAAGGTGACAGAAAACCTACCAAGACGCCACCCTTACACGACATCTAGCATAGCGGTGTCAATCTGTGCAGGTGTCTCACCTGTTTGCTGTCCACCTCTATGTCAGCAACGTAGTTCTCAAACACAGTGGGGACGTAGACTTCAGGGAACTGGTCCTTGCTGAAGACAATTAGAAGGCAAGTCTTCCCACATGCTCCATCCCCCACTATTACCAGCTTCTTACGGATGGCCGCCATCCCTAGTGGAAGACAGAGGAGCCACAGTTTAAGCATTGCATAAAGTATAACATGGCATTAAAGCAAAGCATTTGAATGCATAAAAGGCACAGATTGTAACTACTAGGAGAATTACAGCCATCCTGTTCACAAATAAATTTGTCTTTAAGGCCCCGTTTGTCCATTTTGAGCACAAAGAAAAAAGAAAATGTAAAAGCTGAGGGTAACATTTGTGTCACATAGCAAGGTAGTGCATGCAGAATGCAACTGCACCATGCAACAGCACATTTAACACCTTTAACCACATAGCTGGAAAACAGCTCTCCGGGTATCAGAAGCCCCCAGGAGTTGTGAGGTGATTAATGAAATCTGAAAAATATGATTCAGAAAGACAGAAATGTGCTGGTATTATTTGTGAGCAATGATAAAAAGATGGTTTGAAAACCTAAAAAGGTATATTTAATAATTGCAAAATGCCCAGACAGGAGCAGCAATCATGTTGTAATTGAGGGTTTGTTAAACAAAATGGCTGAGGGAATTACATATGAAGGAAAACTTGAAAGCACATAAACTTCCTGCAGGTTACTACATATAGTTAAAGACTAAAAGTCAGATTCTACATTTACAATGTAAAAGTTTTTTTTAAAGGTCACTTGTCTCAATAATCCATTGTCTTGTGCGTGTATGTGTGCAGCACGCCAACATATGTAGTGTAGCACTTCCACTGTCATACTTGTAAATTGCACTGCAGGTTTCTGCCCTGCTCATACACATCATCACAAAAGCACCAACACAAAAGGTGTTGCACAGCGCAAAAAGACGTGAGCTACTAGGAAACAACTGAGTCAAGGTTCCAGCAATTTATTACTGCAAATGACCCGACGAGTGCATCGGCGTGGGTGTGAGATGAGCTTGCTCAACCGAGTTAAAGGAAGTTAAAGCAAATGAGCGACAAGCAGTCTTGTGTCACTGGTTTGCAGCAGCTTGGTTCAGTCCATATTGGGAAATGGCATTCAGCTAAATGTCACAAAGACAGGAACTGAGTGCCAGTGTTTTGGACTTTCTGCTGAACTGGACCCACAGCCTTTAGAATCACTTCATTTGCACTGCTGTTTAAACTTCTGAAAACTAAAATCTTCAGCAAATTTTAATTGTAAAACAAGGGGCTCAAAAACACAAAACAGGGAGAGAGAGAGAGAGAAGGTGACTTATTTTCATACATTTTCCTCATTTGTACAGAAAATGAAAAAGAAGAAAATCCCAGGGTTGTTCAGCTGGACATACTGAAACGCTCTATTCACCAAGCACACATCAAACACAGCTCATTTGTCATGGTGGCCCTGCTGCTCAGACTTTCACACCAACACAGTACATGTACTGTGTACTTGCTAACAGCACAAGGACAACAGGACCTCACATAGCGAGGGTAATAAATCACATCCCTGAATGGATGTTTCCTCCGAGCTCTGAGAAGGTACAGCAGTGCGAGGTGCCAATCACAATTCTCTACCCTGCCATCTCCATCACAGTGAGTCAGGTGGAGGAGTGGCAGAGAGCAAACTGCTTGACACCTCCCCTGCTATCTTTCAATCCATCAGCAAAAGATGAGGTGTTGATCTGTAGCAGTTCTGGAGACGTAACACAGCAATTCTTTGTGTGACTGGCCCTTTAATTAGTGCACTAGAGCACCAGAGTTTTATTGAGCCACCACACTTAAATGCACAAACCCCAATTTTTTTTGTCCATATATTTTCAAATACAAGCTGTGTCCACGTATTTCGTTTTTTTGGCAGCACATTCAGTAAATTTCAGATGAAAAGCCAGCTTTTTCCTAAATCACAGCACATCTGGGCACAGGGCTTTCTTTCACCACGAAGATTTTTTTTCCCCTGCAGGAGACATCCATCAGTGCACCAGTTAAATTCACACATGCTGCAGTGCCTGTCACTTGCTGCCTACGACACTCTTCCCTGTGAGCTTCTCTCTCAGTTTTAAAATGTGCTTGCTGAGCAGAACAGTTAAAGCTTTGGACTGACTTGTATTCCACTCAGTTGTCTTCATCTTAGGCAACATTGCATTTACTTCACTAGTATGCCCCCCCCCCGCACAGTAAGCCCCTTTCCACAGAAATGCTGGCTATACATTTTTCCTAGTTTACTTCTAAATCTTAGTCCCACAAGTTACCAAGTCCAGAAGCACTGTGAGCATCCTATAAATGGTAGATGAACTGTCTAAGTAGGACATCAGTGTCCAAAAATCAGACCTCCCCCACTTGAGGATAAAAGGAAAAGACAAGAATTGGGGCAGCGATAGCCTAGAGCTGGGTATACGGTCAATTTGACCACTAGGTAAAATGAGTATGCGGCCTCCTTTTGACAAATGCGTCTATGCCCAAGTCATTGAAAGCACTAACCACTGCTTACAAACTAACAGTGAGACTATAAAGCAGGTTTTAGGTATAGTTTCAGTAAATACAATTAAATATAAGAAAGTATGGCTTAGTGCAAAGCAAACAAATCACCATTTATTAGGGACATAATTAAGGAACAATACAGCAAATAAGAAAACCATATAAGTAACAGAAATGTAACATGACAGAAAATTTGTTACTGAGGAGGCACTAGGCCTATAATCACATACAAAGTACAAATCCATGCAATTTTCTAGTTTAAAGTGTAAAGTTACCTACATTATTTAAACACAGGGAACCAATCCTATTTTGACTTATTGCTTTTCCACACTTGAATGCCAAATACAAGTAAGCTCAAAGATCCTGTTTCCATACTTCCATGCAAGGATCCGAGTGACGTAAATTCTGTCATCAGACGCTGACTGAGAGACTCTGTGCAGCGTTTCGCATACCTGCCAATTTTTTGAGCGCGTGGACCTGCCTGGAGACTTTACATTACAATGTAACAACTACACATGCATCTTTCAAATAGACTAAACAGTAATGACTACTTGTCCTTGGTGTCTATGTGCACAACAGCATATAATCATTGTTTAATTATTTATTTTCTAAAAACCAGATGTACTCCAATGAAAAATGGACAAAAGTAACCATAAGCCTCATCAACATGTTTCCAACAAACAGAATGTATAATTACTATTTGCACACATCATCATCTTTGGCTGCTGTTAAAATTTAGGCAGCCCAGACTTCATAGTCATGCTAAATGTAAACAATAGAAGTGATGTAAAAGAATGTGGACCAAGTATAGTGTCTGTTTAAAATCGCTCTCTCTCTTTGTGGGCACATGCTTGGATATACCCAACACAGTGATAAAGCAGGACAGCCGATTGTCAGTAACAGTGGTATATTGTTTGAGTTTTTGCAAAACATGGCTGGTTATGCAAGCTGTCGAAGTAAGATGTCCCTCGACTTGTCAATCATAATCCTGCAGATAACAAGGACCAGGCAACACATGCAAATCCCCACCCCATCAGCGTGTTAGTCAGCAAGAGACTAGATTAACTCAAAGGAGAGAGATGCTGATAAACAGGATCAATTTACAGAGAAGGGTACACACACAGAGCAATGGTTAATACCTTCTACACACTTAGCCAGTAAAAAAAATAAATAAATAAATAAAAATTCAGAACTGATTTTCCAAGTTCACATCCCACAATTTTCACTGGCTCATGTCGCCACCTTATGATTTTTTTAAAAGTAGGTAACTGGTAAACTCATGTAAGTTGACTATCAAACTCAAATCTGTCAGTATTTTTGGCTGCCTGTCAAACAGACACGTGCGTAGACACACAACCACTTTCAAATGAAACAAAACTACTCCATATTTCACACATCACTCCGAATGCAAGTCCGAAGTGAAACTATTCCATAAGCATTATTACTTTGATTGACAGAGCCGTAAACACTGATGATTCATCATCCTGTCTTTTAGAAAACGCCACAGTGGCACCAATAAGCTAGGAAAAACCCCATGCATATGTTTGCCACGGTGGAAAATTACCCTGACTTAAGGATGGTTAACTGACTGCCAGCTGATAAATATTTCAGTTTCTGACAGGTACTTGGCACATGCTTCTCTTCTGTGACCTAACATGCATTTCAGCAGGCTGCAATAATCTATATTAGTCTGGTAAATGGAAAATATCAATGTGCACAGCACATTAATAATGTAAAAATGCAGTATAAAAATACCGCTCTTGAAATTGGTTGGTACTTAGTTTGCCAATAATATACAAGCTTGAGGATGCATCATCTTCAGCTAATGAAATGACTATGCTGGTGACCAGGGCTGCATTCAAGAAAAGAAATGTTTGCATTTCAGCCATTTCTCCTTAACTTAACTCATACTGAATGTTCTGTGTAAGCAGCAGATACCCGTTGTAAGCAGTTTGGTTAAAGGTGCATGATGTACAACTTCCAAAGTAAAATAGAAGAGCCTCCAACATTAGCTGCCTCTGGTCAAGACAGTCCTGTAAATTGTAACGTTGCAGCCTTTGCTGATCGATTGTGCCCATGTGAAGGACGGGCTTAAAGAGAGCGACTTCACACGGTTTGTTGGCTAGATGTCATCTCAGGCTACCGAGTCCTATGTTGCTGAACTTGATTCAACATTGTTTGGACTCCAGTCTGGCCCTCCTGGTTTGCCAAAGGTGGCCAACGAGCCATCAGTAAATATCAAACCAATGTGCTGTCAGTGCAAACAGTGCCGATGAATCTGTCCACCAGTTTCAAGTTTTCCCTGTACGCGATCAGACAGATGATTCATTTAGGTTAAGCCTGCAGCGTTTCTTTAAAGCCACGGTGCAGTTCATCCCTCAATTTTCAGGTACAGTTTAGGTTCCCTGTTATTTTTATAAGGAAACAAATATTTTACCACACTCCTGATCGCTTGATCATTACCAAAACAAACGTCATTTCTCTTTTGTATTTCCAGTTCACTTGATACCGCAATGAACTTTTACCAGAGTAGCATACTTTAACACACAGCACAAAGATTAAAACCACTACAATATATTGTGGGCACTTACATTGCAATTTTGGTCTCTGTGTTAGAATTTATTTTTAAAACATTTGTGAAGCCCTTCAAATCCAGTTTTACAAATAGCTAATGTTTTTCTGGTGTAGAGTAGTGTATATAATATAAATGATGCACAATTTTAAATTAAAGGGAACAACAGGTCGGGCCTCATTAATTAGAAAATCAGGTTCCTATATTACATTCTTATAACTGCTGAAGTCCTTGATATCAAGAGCTTGTTGAATGACACTGCCAACTGAAGGCAACGACACATTAAAAATTTAAATTAGTAAAAGCATCACTGTCACCTTCAAAGCCTCAAACTGATTTTTTTAAAATGTTTATGCTACTAATTTGACTTAAAACAACAACAACAACACATCATCTTTGTTACAAATCCCTGGAGAAAACCTGTGCATAATAAGCCTTCACAATAACCACCAACCAGCACACAAATGAACAACTTTTGAGCTTGTCTGTCATCATGCGCATACTGATATATATAAACAGTATGGATATGTAGTCTTAATCAGTATGAGATTATTTTGACAGAGCCAATTACCTGGCCATTTATCTAAATTGGATACTGTTCAGTGGTCATCATCTCCCTCTATTACAGTGGAGGGGATAGGAATTTAGTTAACAGCTTCAAGGGCAATAGTGTGCAATAAAAGCTTGCTCATGTGAGTATTAGGCAGCACAGAGTGATGGGAGGATGTTCGACACTGGAAGGAATGATGTCAATATTTACTTTTCTTATTACTACACTAATACATCCCCCTTTTAAACCTAGATGTCGATGTCAAAGGTTTATGCTGTGCAAGAACCAGTGCTCTGAGATTTTAGCTACTTGCTCTTGCGCTGCATTACTTGTAACAGTTTCTCGTTATTAGTCAAAGAAAAAAAAAAAAGAACAGGAAATACTTCTGTCAACTTGGCAATTACTTAGACTGCTGCCATTTCCCCAAGACTGCATTACATCTCTAATTTTGACTTCAACTGTAAGAGCACACACAGTCACACCCGAGATACTGTCACATCATCAACAACCACAACGCATAAAAATGACGATCATTTTCGTATCGCCAAGCAACACCATTGCGGCGTGTTTGATAACTGACTTCTGTTTAATATGGTATACCCGCACTATAGTCAAGATAGAGAAAAAGTTGTGTAGAGCTTGTGAGAGCTCCCAGTGTTAAACCAAACATTTTTTAAACACAACTAGCCACTGGGTGGGTCACCAGAAAGATGGCGTCATCACAGAGGCAACAGATGGCTAGTGTGTCCGCAGTGGAAGAATGGGTGGGTGGCCCACATCCAAACTACACACAACACACGTACAATTCATCAGAGGCAAAAACCTGCTCACACCAAAACGTTTCATTAGAAAAAAACAACACTTTAAAATAATCTAATAAGTAGAAATCATGCGCTCAAGTGTCGCTGACATATTCTAAAAGCGCACAAAGATGAGAAATGACGAGAAATGCGGATTTTGGGGTTTGAAGAAACTGTTTTTTGTAATGTTTAACGTGTTATAGGACAAGTACAACACACCTAACAGCTACAGTAACAGACAGTCAAGCAGAGGCGCTGGGGAGCCGCCTGATCAGCCGAGGCAAGACAGGAAAAGCACCTCATTGTTTGGTTTAGACTCGCCAATCTAGGCCAGTCTTTGCGGTTCCGTTTTTTCCCCTTCTTCTTTATTCGCCTTACTAAGTTTGCACAGTTTGCTAACAGTACTGGGTACAGCCTAGCTATATTTTTTTTGGAAGGGGGGGGGGGGTCAAAAGACTTCATGCGATAAGCACCCACTAGTTTTTTCCCCTTCAGCACAACTATACGACAACTGCGGAAGAGCCACTTAAATAGAGGTCGGCTCGGAGGAAAAGCTAACTTAGCTACGATAAGCTAACCTCGCTAGCTTTTAGCTTCGCTAGCACGGCCTCGCTAAGCTCTGGGTAACTTTCCACCCATCCATCCGTCCGTCCATTTTGTTCCGCTTATCCGGTACCGAGTCGCGGGGCAGCAGCAGCAGTCTTAGCAGAGAAACCCAGACCCCCCTCTTCCCAGCCTCCACCACCTCCTCCTCCAGCTTAAACAATTCTCCTCAGTTTTAAACTGAACAGAGCAAAAAGAAGCAACACTTCGTGACAGCCGGATATCCCAGAAAGTTGTTTACCTTCAGTTTGTGTGCCTAGCAGTTGGCTTTTTCGGTGTTTTCTCGGAGCAAAGTTGCTTTTCCGACCAGCCGGCTCGCTCGCTCGCTCGCTCGCTGCTTCCTCCCGTCCAAATCTGATACAATGAATTAGTTGACGGGAGCGAGCCGCCAAGGGTTGTAGTTTCTAGCTGAGGGGGAGGGGTGGCGGGCACGAGCCTGAGAGCCACACCTGCGCGGGCACGACTTGGTATGAACACTTGTGGAAGTTTGTACTGTGAGGGTGTTATTTTGAGCCATAAACACCGTCCATTTTCACATTTCTAATATTTTTTTTTACAGCGCATAGTGTTTCTAGCCTACCAAAAAAAGAGCTTTACAAGGGTCTCCAATTACAGGTAATCTAAAAATAATCTCTTAAATGACTGTAATATATTTTTATATACCTGAACAGTAACTGGTGTTTTTGCGTGGGTTTCGGTTCAAGCTAATTTGAGCTTTTGACTCAGTAAGCGGCAAATAACTATCACTTTACTGGTCTGGTATACAGTAAATGACGGGGTTATGCTCCCCACGCACAAAAATATTTTAAGAATAATTAACTGGACCTGGTCAAATCCTGAAGTTATAATTCCATAATTTCCCAGAGCCTAACTGCAGGAAATAGTCTATGCTTGCTGCACCACCTGGCGGCCGTTTTAGGTAAATCGAGCAAATTCATTTGTGGGAGAGGAATTCGGTCATGCTGTGGTGCCACTGTTTCATGCTACGTATTTGTTTCTGTTAAAACGGAACAATAAAATAAACATACAGGATACACCGTGGCTTTTCCTCATATACAACACTGGCAATATACAGTCATGAGACCCTAAGCAGTCCAGAGTAGAACTAAGCACACTGTTGTTGCTTCCAGAAGAATCAAGAAGGTATGAGGTGGTATGATTATATGAGGGTATAATCAAAACCACTGGATTAACACACACACATGGTTATTGGCAAGTGTGCACACTTCTGTAAGTCAGGTGTGTGAAGGAATAACATCAGCAATCATCTTAGAGAAGCGATTGTTAATGCTCATAAATCTGGGAAGAGTTATGAGTCCATCATGTAACAGCGGGAAAGATTATTCACTTGATTATTAATCATTATTAATATAATATTAATCATTATTAATATAAAGATTATCATCAAGATTATTCACACATTCAAGACAGCTGACAATCTTCCCAGGAGTCGACATCCCAGCAATGCTTAAAAGAAAAAAAAAAACCCCATAAAGCTACATCTCCAACTCTACAGGACTCCGTTAGCATGATAAAGATCATAACAGTACAGTTGGAAAAAAGACTGAACAAGTACGCTTATCTATAAGGGTTGCAAGGAGAAAGTGTCTTGTCTCTAAAAAGGACATGGCAGCAAGGCTCGGGTGTGCAAACTTTAACCTGAACAAACTTTTGGAAGTCCCACCAAAATGAAAGATCTTTGGCACTTCATGTAGCGTGTCATGTTTGAAGAAATCCAAGCACAGCACTGGCATCAGCACAAACACCTCATAGCAACTGCCAAGCACAGTGATGGAGGGGTGTCGATTTGGGCTCGTGCTGCAGCCCCAACCATGAACTCGTCTGTCATCTGTCCAACAGCTTGGTCCAAACTGGGTCACACAACAGGACAATGATCCCAAGCACTGCAGCAAATCTACAACACAATGGCTGAAAAAAAAAGAATCACTGTGCTGCAATGACCCAAAGGCCAGACCTCATCCTGCTGGTGTGAGACCTGAAGAGAACTGTGCATCAACACTGAAGCAACGCTGTAAAGGAGTGAGCCCGAAGCCCTCCACGGTGATGTGACAGACTGATACAGAAGAGATATTAGATATGGACAGAAAATTATTACGCAAGTTACTGAAGTACTTCATTTTTTTACAGGACTGCACAGAAAACTAAAAAAAAATCGTCATTTTCACATGACTGTGCACTGAGCCCAGAAACTCCATACGTCCACAGCAGGGCCCCAAATACTATAACCATAACACAACATTCACTAAAACTTCATACAATCGCCTTTTATTTCATACAGATAAAGAAATATATTTGAAAACCAACAGCGGTCTGTGCAACCGCCACAGTACAGAGAAGGAAAGATGTCCTCAGTGTGAACAAGATGTGCTGGAGCAAACGTAGAGGCAGAGCAGGAAAAGGAAAGCAGTGGAAAACAAAAGAAAAAAATCCCTTGAGAGTGATCAGCTGACACAAGAATGAACACAGCAGTCTCATCTTTCAGGGAGAGAAAACAGTTTTTATCCAAAAGCATGAAGTCTGGTGTTTCCCAAAACAATGACATTTTTAAAAGGAAAACGTCGTCTCACAAAGTGCCTGAAAGATTTGACAACCTTACACATGCTGCACCCCATGCTGATGTCACTGTTCTCTTCACCTTGGCACCAGCATCTGTACAAATGCTCTGGTACTGGAAATTAGGGGAAGAGAAATTAAGATTATTGGTGGCAACAGTTCTAAAACACGCCATCTTAAATTTAACCAAGAGGCTATGTGTTTTCATTTAGCAGCACACGACACGCTCCAATCATTGGTCTTTGATTTTGTACCTTGAGCATTTAAGTTTTCCCACTTCCCATGTGTCACATATACAAAATTATGTAACTGGACATCCCACCATGAAATGATCACCAACTGGTTACCATCTAAGCAGAATGTTAACAGTTGGGTGAAAGAAGCCCATGCTGAAGACATGATACATGATAAATTTATGCAGTCAAATTGCAAAGGCTGCATTTCTGTAGTGCCTGAACGGGTGGAGCTACTCTACGCTGAGGCCACAGCTCACTGACAAGTCTTTCTAGTTTAACCCAACTGTACACAGGCATTCTTCACACAGACATCACAACTGCCTTCCTCCTCTTCTTCTCTTTGATTGCATTTAAATTCAGATAAAATGGAAATTTAGAAAAAGAGAAAACTTTGGGAAACAGGACTGGAGGTGCGGCTTGGCTGAACGTCAGATTGATGAGACTCTGTCTGAAACCTCAAACTGCCAGCTGCAATGCTTTACACGACTAAAAATGGCCCAACTTCACCACATCACAAAGCCTACAGTTATCCGCGGGCAGCCGCATTGGCATGTTTGCTGCCGTAACCTGCTTGTAAAAGGTATGAAAAATGACACCATAAAACTAAATAGCACTGTAACTGTATGCAATTATGTACAAAGTTGCTTTGACCGTTTTGATCCGTTGCTACGGTGTTTGATGGCAGAGTGCAGTGTGAGGCATCAGACATCTGACTGCAGCTTCACCCGCTCCACTCTGAAGACGAGTTCCTGTGTCCATTCAATCATGTAAACAGGAGCATTCATACTTAGGCCCAAATCAGCCAGTGTAAACACATGCTTGCCAAAACAAGCACAGTGAAATGGGCAGATAAAACAAAGAAAACCAGGAGAGAACTTGGATTTCATCACTCTAATTATGGCTTATCACATCCCAGAACACGTTTCATTCCTTTAGGCAAAAACAAAGCAGAAAAGCGTATCAACTTCTCGTGTGGAGCCAATGTCTGCAGACTACAAGCTATTTTTGACCTTTATTAAAAATGAAAGAGCCTGTGTCAGTGTAAAAACTGCGAACTTCACAGTATTTTTTCCACAAAAAAAATCAGTCTGAGACGCACGTCAACATTTAGCATTTTCATTTAAGGGGGAATTCAGTTTGACTGGATTTCTGTCGTCTTTTTGGGAGCTGATAAAAAAGACCATCCGTCCATGATCTTGCGCTTATCCTGACATTAAAAATAACCAATTTAAACTGTATTTCTGCAGAATACAAAAAGAAGAACATAATATGGAACTGCACGTGGAACAGCATACTCATTTTTTATAGTTCCCCAATTTCATACTGATAGTTTATGACAATCTAATTTTTTTAACTCTTTAGGACACTTACAGAAACACTGACTCAAATGTTAAACAGCAGTGAGCACTGATCAGCTCAAGCTTTGCCCCGTGTTCACAGCCTGTCAATATGACCTTAAGGACCTTTGCACTTCTAACAAGTATGTGAGGTGATAAAGCGCGCGGTTCACCTTCTCAACTAGTTGGAATTTCTCACTGAAGTTGCAGCTTTGCGATTACAAGTTCATAAATATTGTTCCAGTTTGTCATCATTGCAAAATAATTTATTGGCTTCAAATGGCTTAATCAAAACGGACAGGTAGGAAATTGGCAATTCAACGAATTGATTGTTTCCACAATAGCATGCAACATCTACAGCAATGACTGCCAACAGAGTGAATGAACCGACGACCTTAAAGGTCTGAATGAAGTTTGTTTATCTAGATGAAACAATTTAGCTGTCCATCAACCGCCCTAGAAAATTATTCGTGCCTGGCACAATCATTTCAGAAATGATAATGCCGCGAGCCCAAAGGATGTGACTGGGAGGCCTGTGCCACGCTGACTACTGATCAATGTAGCAGTCTGGTTATGGAGTATTTATCTTCATGGCTCAGTGCCTGACATCACTTACAAACAATTAAATTATTCTAAGTCTGTAACTCATAAATCAATGTGATATAAAAAAAACCCTGCCCATTCTGTAAATACCCAATAAGACTATCCTGTGATCTTCCACTTTCTCCACCTTTTTAATGGTGCAAAAGAATAACAGAAGCACACACAGCAACCTCTTCCCTTCACCGTATGCACTCAGGTAACAGAATAGCTTTCGCTCACATACTTTGACAATAACATCAAATTCTCAAATGTGGAAGTGTAAACAGATCAGGAAAGAAATAAAATCAGCTCACAGAACAAGAAAATCATCCACAGATCCGTGTGAGTGCAACACCATCGACATGTCTGTTAGTCCATGAAAAAGTATTTGTACTGTTGACTTCATTAAGAGATGAAATAGACCAGGGGCGGGACTGGGCGGGGGAGGGGGGGGCATCTGTCCACTGGATGACAAATTAGGGAAGAAAAAAAGAAGAAAGAAAAAGAAGTGGGTATGTGGGTATTTTTCTGCCTGTGGTTCCAGAAAGACATCAGGTGGCAAATGAACCTGGTCTGGATTTTCTTCCTTCAATCAGTTCAGGATCACAGTTCATCAGCAGGGCAGACCTGCAGCAGCTTCCTTACTGTGGTCCAGCAGGTGGTGCTGGGTAACGTGCTTTTCATACTTTCTCTCTTACACACCTGGTTCTATATATAGAACCAGTGAACACAAAGCTAATGTGAATTACAGCTATATATTAGCACTTCTCAAACCAACTCACTACAGTCTCTCATCAAAAATCAAGACCCAGCCTCCGTCACCGAGTTTTCCCGTAGCAGGCGATAAAAGAATGAGTGTGGCTGCTCTGAAAAACGTAC
>VOQJ01013444.1:7358-30269 GCA_015052665.1 Apistogramma diplotaenia | reverse complement strand
AATAAAAAAATTATTATATATATTAATATATATATATATATATATATATATATATATATATATATATATATATACTAAATTATATAGTGCATATATATAAATTAGCGTAAAATGAAATAGATGTTATGACGAGTTTTGGAGTTTGATCAGGGTCCTAAATTAACACAGTAATAAATATAATGTCAGTTTCAAATAACTTTGCAATGTGTAATGTTCTGCGACTGCTTTCATCTAGTTTTTTGATCAGGTTCCCTTTTTAACACCTTCCTGAGAAGCATAATTTATAGGCAGTGTTATTCCATCACACGTAGCAGTCTTTGGCAGCAAATCTGTTTCACTTTGCAATTTTTCAAAACAAACTTAAACAAATGATAAATGGGTGGCAAACATAAATTTTCCCTTATTATCGATGACGTCACAAAATGGATAATCACCTGCAGCAGTTATAAGGCAAAGACGAACAGGAAACACGTCTGTGCTCCTACTTTGTCGTTTCCATTATTTTTTAAACATAATGTCCTCTGCTTTTCTTACCTGTAAAATATCACTTTTGTTTCAGTGTGAAGTAATTTTCCACATGTTGTTTTCATAGCTTCATTTCACGTTTTTCCCCCTTTTTTCCACTTAAAAAAGACTACAATTTCTGCTCTTGCTGCCAACCAGCCAGGCCTTTCTGCCTCGACATGCACATTCATCAGCATTGCTGTTGCATAAACAAGAAAGAGCGAAACCTCAGCACCAAAAACCTTTCATGCTGCAACTCAATTCTTTGACCTCTGATGGTGGCATAATGACTAATCATCCCCAGTGCAATTTTGCATGTCCATCAATATCCTTTCTGCCATTGATGTCTTGGTAATTATTTTGAATTTGTCAGACTATCCATCACGTTTGCCTTTCAGCTAAGTTGGCAACATTTTCAAATAAATTCTTCAACAGCATGCATGGATGATTCTATTTTTAAATCTCAACTGCCCTTTACTAAAATGTTTTTTTTAAATCAATACCAGTCTCATGCACACTTTAGCTGAGAAGAGCTGACGGCAGCGTTCATACTAGTTCTTTAATCAACAAAAACACAAGAAAATTCGAACAAAAGCCATATTTTAACAGCTTGCTTCATCTTGTTGCATGCAAGGCAAAGCCTCTGCAACGCAGTATTGTGTGAAGCTACCAATCAGTGAAAGACACTGCATTACTCACTGTGAGATTTTATCATTTGCAAGTCCCAGCAGTGACACAGATCGATGCCCAGCGCTGCGCTGGATCAGATCATAGTGTTGTTAATCATCATTCACGGACATTTCATTGACGATTTGCCTGTGCCTGATTTCTTTCTCTAGAACTTGCACCACACTGTTTAAATCTTGAGATTCCGCTGGCTTATTTGTTATTATTAGATCAAAGAATTTTGTGGAAAAAAATTGCACTACAAGCTAAGACAATACAAATAAAGAATACAGCAGTAACAACAGACATAAACTTTGCCATTTTCTGTATTTCTTGCAAGTGCAAACCACATGCACGCATCACTCCAACACACACTTTATTAGAAATGACTGTGCTGGCCTCTTTTGGTAAATATTGAACTAGAAGTTACACTTCAAAGTTCTTTTAAGATTGGGACTGGTAACATATCGATCCATAAAGTGTATTTAAACTGATGTTAAAGACAGTGCAACAAAGATTAGCAGCGTTTTATTAGAGGGAGGGTGTTGAAAGAGCCTCATGAAACCTCTTGAAGAGACCACACCACATGTAGACATGTATATACTGTCACGCATGGTGCTTTATATAAAACAATACGCATATACTAAAGGCTTTCAAGTCCAAACTGTTCATTTGTCCTAACTTGCATTCATCCGCTTTTCCCTTTTCCAAATACTGTGAATAACTCTAAACTTCTGGGATCACAATAAAAAAGTTCTTTATTTGAATACATATATTGCAGTAAAACGTGCAAACAAAGTACAGGAAAATATGTGAAATGTTCAACATTTAAAAAGTGTGGGAAAAAAATGATAACTTCTCCTATTTTATGACGCTGATTTCCAAAAGCAATTTACATAAGGACTTTCACCAGTAAAACCGGTATTTGAAAGACATCCGGACACTTTACAGAAGAGATAGCTACATAGAACATCATTTACACTCCATGACAATTTATATTATTAAGCTGCTTGCTGAATATCTCGTGTATTAAAAGGCAAACAACAGTCACAAATGTTTCCAGAGATTTCAGTGAAATGTTTTCAGCCATGCATTGATATTATTTGTTCAGTGGCCCACTCAGCTTTAAGAGTCCAACCCACAAAGAGCAAAGTGTTACCGCAACTCTATACAAGGCTTTGACCCTTATCTTTGCAGAATGAAAGCAAAAGTAATGCTACAGGATTTCTTGGCAGACCTCCTCACGCGCCTCCAGTAAAAGACCATAAAAACCACCATAAAACCACGTGTTGCTTAGTTATAAGATAGCTGATGCCAGAAAGATGAACGAGGCCATTGTAGGAGGTCGTCCTCAGCCTCTGTTTGAATGCCGGCGATGTGCCTGTTAAGAAAAGAGACAATAGTTTGAACGTCAATTCACCTGTTTTCTAAAGCAAAATCCTCAGGCCAAAACCTGTTGTTTTTTTTTAGTAATTCACCATCTTGTGGGACTGGATCTTGGCTTCCTTCAGGTCAATCTTTTCCACCAAGTCTGTGACCCATCTCTCTCTTGGGTCTGTGCAGAAGACACGTCCCTTTCTCATGGTGAAACTGAAAGATTGTGGATACAGTTCAGTTATGATTCTTAGAGGCGATGAAAATAAAACAAACATCTCTTAAAAGAACGTTATTATCATTATTACTATTACTACAGTCAAGGGGGTATTGTCAGGGGAACCCTTCAAGACATTGTTGAATGAGTACTACAATACAAACACAATCACACAAGCAGTTTCTTGAGTGCTTAGTTGACCATAATAACTTTGGTACATGTATGGCCACTTACATTACAGCAGGGATGTTGCAGCCTCCATCTGTCTTCTGATGTCTGTATTTCACTGCATGTTTTTGAATGCTGCGGCTCAACGATTTCACATACTTTAGACAGCAGTCATCATAGGACACTGAAATCATAAAAATCCAGTGGAGTTTTAGTGCTAGTTTAGTCTTGTGAACAACAAGATAACATTTGTTCAATGCAAATGTATCAGTTGTTGTCAAGACAAGCACACAGTGAAGCAACGTCTAACCACGCACACACTTTAGCAATAAACCAGCCTCCTTGACCCTCATTTTATCTTTGCTGTGCTTTCACTCCTCTTTATTGCATGCTGCATATACGACACTATATATTCATATTCCTTTCTTTTAAATTGCTTTACCTTGTGCCAGTGCCAGACAGAGACAAGAAAGGCTCAGCAGGAAGAACAGCGTGTTGAACCGCATAGTGAAGTCTGTTGTGGCAGCTCTGAAGGGGAAAAAAATAAAGGTCAAGAAATATAAGTTTTTCCCAGGAATTATAATTAAAAGCCTTATCACTCTGTGTTTATTGAGCCTCGGCCCCTCCCTGATTCACACCTGAAACTTTGAACCTTGAACAAATATTTTACATCGCCTCCATTTGTTTTGCTTATTTTTATCTTTAATCTTTTAAAACCAACACTTCTAGCTGGTAAAGAATCATCACCCTATCAGGAAATGCAGGACTGCATAGCTTTGACCATTTGGCCCTAAAACACGAACAAATATGCATTTCATTTCCATAAGTGTTTTTTAAAAAATTATAGGATTCAGGTCAGATAGACAATCCTTATGCCTCAAATCTGTTTATGTTAACGCATTAAATTTAAATTGTCTGGCATATTTATAACGCAACGCTTTATATGATCTATTTTGTGTTGCATTAATTATACTTGCCTTACAAATACTGCAAAACTTACTAAAAACGAATCTGATGCAATACTAATGACCCAGTAAATTAATGAATCATCCATATAAAAACAATTGTGTCTGTTGGTAAAAAAGAATAGATTACTCACCTTCTCCAGGTGTAGACTGTAGCTTTGTGTCTATCAACTTGTGCAGGCAGAGCACTCTTATTATCAGATACCTGGGGGGGGCGTGTCCTACCAGATCCAATCCTTGTGCCAAGGTTTTTTCTTTAAACCTTCCTTTCAGCATCAATATAATTTGCTGATATTAAAAATTAGTCTAAACACTTGAATGAAATTGCAAAGCAGTTTAGTGCAAAGCCATGCGTCTGTGGGGGGGGATCAAGCCGGTCAGTAGCAGTGCACATGGGGTAAAAAGACAATAAGGAAGAAAGACAATTTTACAAAACGTCAAACATCAAATTCTAGATGAACGCAACTTATCTACAGACAATCAAGTCTCGCAACTGACTTAGTTTGAGTTTCAAACTAATTGAAACTAAACTGAAAACTAAAGAAAAACTGTCTTAACACAAAAGTGGAACTTAAACACTGGATAATAAGAGGCAAGGCAAACAGTAACAAATCAACAAATAATAAGCAAACAAAAACAACGGTTAGTTTTTAATTACTTGATTTTAAATCTTTTTGGAATGACCTACTTCAGAAGCTGGAAAAATCATCCACCTCATTTTATTAAAACCACTCATGACCAATAAAAAAGAATGCAGATTAGATCACACAACAGCACAACAGCATCAGCAAACTCTTTGTTTGATTAGTTTCCCTAAAAAACATCCTATTCATTTCAATTTTAAGTTTCATTTCATACATTTCACATGGTTGTCTCTGCTCCACCTGCCGTTGCATTCACACACACTCGTAATTGGAGTGCGGCAAGCTGTACTCCAAAGGCTTTATGATCTCCTCACACTGACAGTTACATATTGAGAAATACTGTTGAATGGCTGTTGAATGAAGGTGTTAAAGTGCACTTTCACTTGCGCAACTTGTTCTCAACTATTGTCCAAAAGGTTCTGTTGATGAAATCCTTGTACTTAACAGACTAACAGACTTAAACAACTCAACTTTTGTACCAAGATGCAAGTGCTGAAGCAGAAACCTTGAGGCAATTAACTACAACAATGATGACCAAATTCAGGTTCCAATACTAATCTGAGGCTGCTGACAGTTACAGTGGAAAACTCTAGACTGTGAATCTTGTTGACAACATGAACCCATGAACCTGCTAATAGTCCTGGATGGCTGGACGATCCCAAAAACGTCAGCAAACCTACCACAGAAAAGGGTGCTGTTGCCTAGCCTGTAGAAGTCTGTGCGTCCCTCCATTGATATGCCTCCCCAGACCATCACTGACCCACCACCAGACCGATCATGCTGAACAATGTTAGACAGAATAATGTTCTTCTTCAGACACTTGGACATCTGTCACATGTGCTCAGAATGAACCTGCTCTCATTTGTGAAAAGCACAGGGTGCCAGTGGTGGACCTGCCAAGTCTGGTATTCTATGATAAATGCCAATCATGCTCCACATTGCTGGGCAGTGAGCACAGGCCCCACTAGATGATGTCAGGCCCTCGGGCCACCCTCATGAAGCCTGCTTCTGATTGTTTGGGCCATTTTTTAGGGCTTGGGTAGTGCTCATCTAATTCCTCCTTGTAAAAACGAGCACATAGGTAATTGCCAGGAATCACAACAAACTATCCGGCAATGCCACGTACTGATGCCCCACCCTGGAGGAGTTGGGCTACCTGTGCAACCTCTGTAGTGGACTTACACCTGTTTGGGGGCTGTCTCAGTGTTGCCCCTCTGGTGCACCTGTTCATTTAATTAACACCAAAGCAGCTGAAATGATTAACAACCCCTTCTGCTGCCTAACTAACCAGATCGATATCTCAGAAGTTCTACTTACTTGGTGTTACATATCACACACATCTGATAATATAAGTAAAAAGAAAAGAACAAAGTGGAAAGATTTGTTGTTTTCATTTACTTTTAAGTGTGTAGAAATCCCCAGTAGGTGTTATACAAAGTTTTATAAGGCCATAAAACTTTATATCATCACTCGGCATGACAGGAAATACTTCATTTTGACCCTTGGTCCTGATCAGAAAGGGAAAATAAAAAGTCAATAAGTCTTTGTGTTTTAATGTCATAAGTACGGGCTTATATAACATTGATGCTGTCGGGACAAACGTGATGAAGATAATTACCTTTGAGGTTCAGATATACTGACTTAAGTGTATTTGAGACATGTGAGACTGATCCCACTGGTATTAGTCTGATACCAGTGGGTGGGGTGGGGTGGATATATGTTAGTTCATCAGTAAAACTTGTTTATGTTCTCCATCATACTTGTCAGAATCCTCAGAAAACGTGACGTAAATGAGGGAAACATGAGCTGCACAGCGCACATCAGGATGCATTTTCTCTTTAGTCATATTGAGTTCTGACAGATGAGACACTTTGCACTAAAGATACATGTCAGAGTTCGCTTATGCATATCCACTCTCATCATATCCACCGACTATTTCTGTTAATTCCTGACAACACGCTGCTGTGCCACACTTAAAAGGATTCCTTTTTGAACGTTGTGTGACAGGTATTAATGAGCCTCAAGCCGTTAAGTGGACATCTGATAGCACTCTGCGGTGTTTACGCTCTTCCCCAGAGCTCACATCATCGAGTGAAGCGTGTCACTGACCTGCTCTTTTCTTTTTGCCTGCAGGATATTAGTGCTCACTTCAGTTATCTATTACCCCCACATGCAACCTGCAAGCCCAGTCTCAAAAGCAGTTTATATACATTTGGTTTGCTACAACTGATTCACATGTGTCATCCTTTTCTTTTCTTGTTTTTTTGGAGGGGGCAATTCTGGTCTTGCAGTGAATATTTCCTGTTAGCTGTGTGGGTTTAATCACAGTACAAATGAAGTGAACATTCGTTGGCAAAACAAGAAGTAACTTCTAAGAAAAAAAAAAAAGGTTGTTGGCTGTGCTGAGCTCTATTCCTGCATGTGATTGCATATTTGAAAAATCCTGATGGATTAATGGTATTGAATATTTGTCAGAAGATGATGGTCCACTGCCAAAAGTACTTTGACTCTGTCTGTGCAAAGATGCACGGTGTTGTCTTCAGCATTCCCGTCAGATAATATGATATGTTGTTTTATCCCTTCATCACTGCTGTCATTTAAAAAGAAGGCACCTCCAAGAATACATTTATCATTGTTTAAGAATCTTTACCTTGGCAAGAAGTTTGAGCAAAGCTGCAGTAAAAGTGAGGACAGAGCTGACTTAAATGCTGCAGACTGAATAATGGCACTAATTTAACATTTGCTTTTGTTGCAGTGATTCGTTTGCAAACTGCAGTGTACCAAAAAAAAAATGAAAGCAAACCCAAAGGAAAGCTATCAAAAAACAAGTTAACATCTACTGTTTCTATTTCAGTTTTATTATGATTATTTTATCTTGCAGCAAAGGTCAAAGATGATCTTTTTTCTTTCTTTGTTTTTAGAGCACAAATGTGCAACATTACACGTTAACATTAAAAGTTATCAAAATGTATTTGACAAGCAAAGTTTTACAGGCCCCAGAAAACTGTGCATCTCGTTACCTATTTATAGCTTTTTTATTGTCTTTTGATGATGAGGACATTCGACCCTCAGTGGTCAGTGTAAAGCGTAATAACAGACATAACAAAACCTGACTATGATGGTAGAGCTGACAGAAACACAGTGTGTAGAAAAGTGGACAGTAAGATTGGCTGATGGTTGCATATTGCCCTGCACCCCGTCTTATTACAGAGGTGTCATTTACGCCACCTGTATATTAGCCGTCTGCTTCTTTGAGGCTTGTGGGGGCCTTGATTCTGTTTGACACAAGGTACAGGTCACCAGTCAATCACAGGGCCGACAGGTAAAGATATATACTGTAAGCAATAACATTCAAATTTATTCCTGCAGGCATTTAGAGTTGCCTGTCAGAGGAACAAATGTATTTCAGGCTCAGGGAGAACATGAGAACGCTTCAAACAGAACACTGGAAACAAAGAAACACAAAACAAATGGCCCAATATGTACATTGTTTGTGGGATTAAAATAGAAGATTACACCACTACACTTTATGGACAAATGTGTCAGGCTGTTACAACTGTAGGAGCTGCTTGGCCATGAAGCTCCCAGAGTAGTCTCTTGTTTTTGTTGGTGCCTCATCACCCAGTGACCCTCCTGAGCACTTCCACTTTGCAGTAATACCACTGATAGTTCATCATGGAATATTTGGGAGGGAAGAAATTACACCAACTGACTTGTTGCAACAGTGGCATCCTAAATTAGTACCACACCCAAATTCATTGACCCACTTTTCCACACGTTTGTAAAGGCAGACTGCATGACTAACTGCTTGCTTGAAAACACATGGATTAAGATGTATGACCCACTATTTTTGTCTGTAGAGCTTACCCACTGTACAATGTTACCAGATAATGTGACAAAGATCAATAATGTAATACTCCTAACCTCCCCGGCCTCGGAAAAATTATTATCATCAAATATGTTTTTTTGTTCCACCTGGTACATGTTGGTATGCAGTTTTCTTCCACTTCTCACCTACCGTGGTTACAGTGGGGTGGGTGGGAATTTTTTCCTATCCCAGTTTAGCCTATCCCAGCTGTCACAGGGCGAGAGGCAGGGTACACCTGTACAGGTCGCCATCCTATCACAGGGTCAACACAGAGAGACAGACAACCATTAACACCTAGAGTGACCGATTAACCTAACCCCAGTAAGTGCATGTCTTTGGACTGTGGGAGGAAACCCACACAGACACGGGGAGAACATGCAGACTCCAAACAGACAGAGAGGCCTGTGTGGAGGTGGAATCAAACCCAGACCCTCCAGATGTTATTCTCTGTGAGGCAGCAGTGCCAACCACCACAACACCGTAGTTTCATTTGACAGTAATTTATTACACAATCAGCTCTTTTCTTCAAATGACAAATGTCAGTAGATAAGATCCAAACATTATACCACTGAACAAATAGCATGGTTTTGGATTTTGTGGGAGAAAGTTACATAATCAAAATTACCCGTTTTTCCATGGGACTCCCCAGGGGTTTTATCTTTAAGCTTTAGTTACAGTGCTCTGGAAAATGAGAACCCTGTTATGTAAGAAAATGCTGTAAATCTTGGAATACTTCAAAGAAGATTTTATCACTCTACAGATATTACACGCATCAGGAAGGCTGAAAGTCAGGTTTTGTCATCGCTGATGGATTCTGACGAAAACACTCGTTTTTACCCTCCGAACAATGTTGCACACTCCAGAACCAGCTTTGACAGGAAAGACGTACAAACCATCAGCTGTACTGGAGTTCGGTGAGAGTGACTGTGTCCCATCTTTTGGCTGGTGTCTGGCATGTTGCCCTTAGACACTCATGAACAGTGGACATTCGCCACACCAGTGGATAAGTAAAAAAGTGAAACTGATATGGCCCAAAGCAGAAGCCAAGCTCCTCTGATGGATGTCAGCCTTTGGCGGCAAACAGTATAAACACATGCAGCGGCTTGTTTAAGTGGAGCCTGAAAGGAAATCTCAAGCATGATTATTTCTGAAAACTTTAGGTCAACACTGCTCAAACTCTTATGAAATTCACTTTTTTTTTTTTCAGTGTTCCTTAACCATACTTGAACTAAGAAGGCGCACATCTGGTTTGTATCTATGCCTGTGGTGTATTTATCCATTGTTTTCCACCTAACTTACATTTCTTAATCTAGTTCACGTTTGAGTAGACGGGTTTGACAACTGGAAGATGAAAAGCAGGTGTAGTTGCAGTTATTCTTTTAAATCCAATATCAGGAAACAATAAATCACTTAATGTCGCCACTCGCTGATGACAACATTTCTAACGATAACAGGATAATTACCTTGTGATCTCCAGAAAACTGTTCTATTACAATAACAGGCGGTTTGAGGAGTTTTACAAGAGGTACGGGAAATAGCTACTCAAGATGTGGGAATGTCTCAATTTACAAAAAGCTTTTGAAAGTTGATGACTATATGAATGTATTGCCATCACATAAACAAAGGGCTTTCTCGCCCCATGACAGCTGGGATCCAGCCCCCCGTGACCCTGAAAAGGATAAGAGAATAGATGGATGGCAGGAAAACTATTAATAATTTTATTTTATGTACAAGACATATATGTGTAAGGGAGAATTTCAAATATTTTCAATTCAATTAAACATCCTGGCCATAAAAAAAATTTGTGCCACGGCTTTGTCCTCACTGTCCGAATACACGGATGCAGAATATATGATATCCTCAGTATTCGATTTTATCTGACTTCTTAAGCTCGAAGAGTGATTCTTGAAGAGCCAGAAAAACATTAACACTTGTAACCAAACTGAATGCATATATGTATATTCTCAGCATTACGCTTTTGTAATTTTTTTAACATAACTGTGTGCAAAGTTCACTGCTTTACACTTCAGGTACGGCACCTCAGGCACTTTCTGCACTGCCAAACTCAGCACCACCATGATAAAGTCTTACGGCCTGAGGGATGTGCTATGAAGTAGAATTGATGACTCGATGAGCTATGTCGGCCCGAGAGTTAAAGTTTTCTGTGTCACGAAAGTGGTTCTCTTTAGCGTGAAATATCGCCGTGGCAACTTATGTTGAACATATGACCTGGTCGAGAGCAGGTTATGTTCAGTATGTTTTAAGTGCAATATAGATTCTCTGCTGGGCGAATATATTTTATATGTGCAAGCTGTTGCATAAACAAACTTTGTGTTGCATTGTCATTTAGTGATGCAGAAAATGTATAATGAGTCTAATCTGCTGCTAAGTCTCTTTAACACAGCTTGAACCGCAGCTACAATAACACAGAACACAAACCAAGAATACCTGGTCAAGCAATAAAATTAAAACATGTAAACCTGTAATGTTTAAATGCATCTAGTTTAAATTTTCAGAACTCTTAAAAATAAACAACTTAAATTGAATTAAAATGTTGATCCTATGGCTTCATGCACTAATCTTGCCTTGTTTGCAACAGTGTTGCATTTTACTGTTATATATATACTATATTTTTAATCATTACTTTATCATCATAATTATCTGATAATGTCTCTGATTGGAGTAATTGGCACTCATGGAGCTCTTTTTTGATTGAGAAGAAGAGCTATATGAGCCATCAAATGCTTTTTTTTTTTTTACGTGAGGATGTACACAACCTGAAGCAGAAAGCCCGGCTTAACAAAGAAAGTTGATATCCACCATTATTTTAACTCATTTGTTTTTACAAGAAATATGTTCTTTTTTCCAGTCCAATGTAAAGTCTTGTGGTTCAGCTTTAAAAAATTTGTTCAACCCTAATGACAGTTTGCCCTCTGGTGGCAGAAAATTGGAACTGCAAGAAAATGATATTCAAAGAGAACAGTCTGCAAAACACAAAGCTGTGAAGATGTCATATAAGGCTAAATGTCTAGAGAAAATGCAGATAAATGGGCAGAATTCAGATTCATGTGTGCTTTTACCAGAAGCAGTGGGATTAATCTACAGCCACTCTTGTATCATATGTATCATACTGAGAAATAACAATGCAGCTCATGTAAATGATAAATAATAAAGTATTTAATTGTTTGTCTCTTTGATTACTTTCCCCCCAACTTTTTCTTTTAATACTTACATGTGACTTTTATTCTGCCAGCTCTTTGCTGCTGTAGCCCTCAAAATTCGGCCGTGGGACTATAAAAGAGTCTTATCCTAAAGAATGGAGTTTTTTTTTATGTGTCAAAGCCAATCGGTGCTGCAGTAAAGTCAATGGTCACATTTGAGTCACAGCACAGTAAATGTGGCCTCCATAAACAGTACTTATGCACCAATAAAAGAAGAAAAAAAAAGAGGACTAAAAATGGGTTCAAACAACCATGGCTTCCAAACACTTAATGCTTTCTAAATGAAGGCTTCTTAGATTTTGTGCTTTTCTACTGATGAAGTCACATTCTATTTAAATATATACTATATTAACCCACCATGACCACCACTGTGCCAGGTTCAGCTCTCCAGTAGATTCAGAACCACTGGCATTTTTACTACGAAGTGAACTTGCATAAACTATGTGTATAAATATAAACAGAGTGATTATAGGACACACATCGTTTGGAAACAGGAAATATGAACACCTTGTTTGTTTACCTTTACTTTACTGGGAATCTCATTAAATACCACCACCTGTAGAAGAAGGAAGACCTTCAGCTGAAACCTGAAAACTAAATAAACAAGTTACAATTAAGCTACTGTTCCAAGAAATGCACCGCTTACAAACGGCACAATAAAGCCATGCTTCTCGTCATTTACTGCTGGCTGTGGTGGTGCCCTGGGGAGGATGCTAAGTGCTCAGACTGTATTTTTTTTCCCCGCCAAACTACTGTTTTCTAGGTTAAGAAACCTGCGCCACTCATGTCATCATCTGGTGTTTATGCGCAGCTTTTTCACGGTTAATAATACCTTTAAAAACTGTGTTGTTACACAGGGGCCTGGGAAAGCTGTAATAGTGGGTTAGGCGACCCAAGCAAACTTCAGGCTATTTCTTTGGGTTGGTTGAATTATAAATAAATACATAAACACAATGACGAGCGTAGACAGACACTGGCGTTGATGCTTGCTAAAGGCCGGTGGAGAGGGCAGGGGTCGCTGGCTGCGTTAGCAAACGGTGGCTCTGAGCACATTTCTGCCTTGACTTGTGTTATCTGCGCGGTGGGTTGTGGGTGTGTGAGCGTCGAAGTAAAATGGCGGACTTGGCAAACGAAGGTGAGTAAGTGGCAGAATGAGAAAAACAATACAGCTGCTGTGGCCATGTAAACCGTCTCTATTCACTGCTTGCATATTGGATCGCTGAAATAAAGCAACTCTGGCACATGTTAATAGCAACTTCAGGCGGATTAATGTCGTCGTGGCGTTTATAAGGTTATAGCGTTAGCAAACAGGCTAACAATGCTAACACTGGGCTGTGGGTAATACCTGGAATGTCTCGGAACGCCCTCCAGTGCTGCCTGTCACTTAACCGGTTTACGTTCTAACGCTAACACCGGGCTATTTATAGTCGGTGTGTAAGTGTGTGTTGCCATCTGTGGTTGGCTAAATGCTGTAATGTGGATATAAACCCCTAAACGGGTTAGGCCAAAGGTGAAAAGCAGAGCTTGTAACGAGGCTAAAGTGTAGAAACAACAGTGATTGCACACTCAGCGCCCGTGTTATTTCATGTTGTTAGCGTTGCTTCACGTTCATTTAGGCGCGTAGAGGAAAAATGTCAGCCAGGAGACGGTGCTTCGGTGTAACCGCTGCTTGCCAGCGCTGTTTCTTATTCCGTTAAGATCTGATTGTCGCCGTGTAGGTCTTTAATGTGGGAGAATAAATTGAGAACTCCGGCGACATTGTTTGTCAGGCGAGATGACTCATGCGGGTTGGAGCGCATTAGCAGGCTAACTATAGCCAGCTAGCTAAACGTCTCTCGGCTTTAGAGAACAGCCAGTGGCGCCGACTATTTACTGAAAAGGGTCAGATGGGTATATGTGCTAACTGGTTAACATAAGCAAGCAACGCATTTGGGCTACTTGAATTTCAAGTGTTGCATGCCGGAAATCTTGCATTCATTTAATAAGTTAGCTGATTGTGAGCCACAGATTCAGAGGTGGGGGTAAAATATAGGTCACACAACATTTTCTCTTGTTTCACACAGACAAACGATCAGTTTGTGTCAGAGCGGTGATTGTTGGTTCAGGAAATAATCGTGGTTGTGTCTTGCCGGCTTTTCGGCTGATAATCGCATGCATGTGTGTTCCGCACAGCGACAGCGATGCTACACCTGTTCTCAGTAACAGGCCCGAGCCAGACAGAGGAAAACCTTTGTCTGCTAATGTTATAGGATTACACATCTTACGGAGGGTACAGTGCGAAGGTAGCGGCGTTAGGTGGCTTGAGCTGACATCAAGTTATCACCTAGCCCGGCTTTAGCTATTTTTGTTATGTCATGATAATAGATCGTAGAAGCGGCTAAATATGGGTGAAAAGCTTTATAAAATATCACTTATTTATTTAAAATTGTATTGACTGTTTAGATTGACTTACGTGAAACACGTATACCTGGATGCCTTACATTTGATCATATTGTTTAGTTTATTTTGGTTTGCTTTAGGTCAACCAAATGTGATCTAATTCTTCCAGGAACGTCTGATAGGATTATATGGTTAAGTTTAGTGTGCTTTGTTTGGAACATGATTTCTCCTGGCTGGTTGACACAGATTAGAAATTAGAAGTTGTTAAGCTGCGTTTTCCCGGGTCATCTTTTTCAGTTTCTAACACTTAAATTCGTCAACTGTAAACAGTTGTTTTGCTCACTGGTAGCTTAACCACAGCAGGTTTTTTTTCAGCATTGCAGCCTACAAAATAGAAGATGTCCAACTAGACTTAAAACGTTTGGGTTCACAGAATGAGTTAGAAATAGCATTTTGTGCTTTGAACTGTAAGTTATATGACCTATCAGACAGAGTACTGTTGCACACCTGAAGTTAGTGTTTAGATGACCAGCCTACATCTTTTCTTAACAGACAAGCCTGCCATAGCGCCCCCTGTGTTTGTTTTCCATAAAGATAAACCACAGAAGGTAAGTTTCTATTTATCATAAAATGCTAAAGCCAGCTTTTTAAGTTTGCACATATTATTTCTGCCAATATTTAGTTTGGGGTTCATTTTTAAAAAGCATGCAACCCAGAAATGTTTTCAACTTTTTCACGGTTTGCAGGACTTCCTGCAAAATCAAAGCATCATTATTGCAGCCCCAGACAATACTGAATTTAAGAAAGCTATCTTTTATTTTTTTTATATATTTATTTTTGAGTGATTTTAAACGAGCAGTGGTGCTCCTTTGGTATAAATAATAACTGCAAAACTTTTTGCATTCTCTTGCAGAGATCTGCTGAGGGCTCAAGTGCAGAGGATGGAGAAGGTAAATAAAGTATCCAAGTTGGGCACTTTCTTTATCCATAATATCATTCTATTTAAACTGAAATGTCTTATAATAATCTTTTTTGCTACTTTTAGATTCAGATAAAGATGAGGGAAGCTATACTCCCCCTGTGAAAAGGGAAAGGACCTCATCATTCCCACCCCCACATTCTGGTGAGGGCACGTGATGACTAAGCAGAGCAGAGCATTTCGTTTTTGTTGCTTCTTGCCTGTGGTGTACACATTGATTTGTATGCTGATTGCAGTGCCTGTCTGCTACTTTGCAGTTCCTAAGAACAATGTATTCATGCCCTCAAGTTTCTGCCAGTCTCCAACTGGGAACTCTGACTCTGAGCCAGGTGAGCCATCTAGACAACTATTAGTTTTCCTTTCACAGCTTCAAGGGCTGTTTTAGAAATCACAGTATTAACAGTCAAACACATCAGCAGTTTAAGGCAGTTAGCAGAAAAAGCTCACTAAAACTGGTGAATGGTAGCTTTAGCTAATCTTTTTGTGTCACAGAAAATTTTGGATTTTTTTTTAGGACTTCATTGAGTAAATGTCTCAATTGTCTACTCTTTCTAGTTGAGTCATGTGGCTATTTTACTCTGAAATACATTGATTTTATACCTCAGGTATTGACTGCTGTCTCACTTACTTTGCTATTTCTTGTAGTAGGCAAAAGGTTTACTGTGCCACATCACTGTATTCAAAATTCCTGTATCGGTTGAGCCTGTTTTCTATTCTTGTTTTTTGATTATTTGTTTACATTTAAGTCTTCGTATTTGTTTTGTTTTGAGAATTCAGATCTCCTTGCTCATTTCTCATTTGGCCCTCACTGCTCCAGATATCTGTGTCAGTTTTAGCCTTATGTTACAAGTAGACCATTCAATTTGCCAAACAGAGAGAAGCTTTTTTTCTGTGCCTTGTAAATATTAGCCTCTCAGACTCTCCAATAAGAAGAGAAGGTTTTTTTTTTACTATAAGAACAATATGGTCCCGAGTCCCTTGTGATCCCGCCTGTACATAATAAAGCTCTGTTATAATGATAGCTGTCTGAACAGGCAAGTTCAACCAGGAAATACATTTATGATGGTTGAACTGGAAAAAGGCATAGTTGAGCTTGACTGTAGTAAATGCATTATTATTATCTGATTTCCTAGTATCATGTAGTGTTAGTTGACAGCACTTTTCCTAGTGCCACTGCCACGCTAGTTTATTTAACGCTGTCTTAGATGGTTACAGTGTCTTTCTATGAATACATTATGTCTTGGATATAATAACTGTTCCCACATTATATGTTTCTGTACAACTAAAGCATTTCTTTCTTTGCAATCATAAAACATACCCTGATTTTCTAAATCAGGTGCAGCTGGTAGGTTAGTTTAAGCTAGGTCTTAAACATGCATGGACACTTTTGCTTGTGGAGGCTCCATGCTGTAGTGAGAGCTCAAGTTCAAAATCAGCATGGTTTATGGTGAATTTGAATTTGTTTTCATGTGTAATAACTTTTGTTATGCTGTTTAGGGCCCTGCGTTAATAAAATGGTTATGAAAATTCTCAAACAATAATATTTATTAATTTAAAGTTAATCTGCGGTACCACTCAAAAACTTACCCATTCATATGAATATTGTTTGCACAGGCAAGCTCCAAGGCTAAAACATTAGCATTATATAAGCGATATACATTAGACTAATGCTGAGAAAAAGATGCAAATTTGTTCAATAAACAAAAAAACAACAGCTCTGAAGAGAGGAAGTTGGAGTGAAATTGGATAAACAGGAACGTTTATCTGTAGCATGTCTGTAAACAAGCTTGTAACGCCAGGCTTGTAAACAATTATCTTGTGGTATCTTTGCTTCAAACCCAGCAGCGCTCAATTGTGTCTGCTTTTCCTGACACTTCTTCCAAAGCATAATATTTATACACAGGAAACTAGGAAATTTGTTTTGTCACTTCAGTTGCCAAATTTTCTTTTTTTTTAAATGTTTTCTGTTCAGTTTCATCAGTCATTTGTTGAGTAGGCATAGATAAGATAATATAATATGGCTCTGGTAAGTAAAGCCATAATGGCAGGGGAAATGCCATTATGAAATATATCAATTAGATAATAGAGATATGAAGCACTTTAAAAAAGAATAAGGCAGAATGATTTCCATAGAATTTTATATATTTGAGTGGTTCCTGTTAACCCCATGTTTCATCACAAATGTATATAAATGTTTTGCTTTAATGAATTGAGTTAGGTATGAGGTAGAAGATGAAATCACCAGTCAAAAGCTTTACGGAGAGGACTTCCACTTGAGCAAACAAACAGGCTGTAATTAATAACTGCCCGAAGCATGTTACATAATGTGCTTATTTGAAAGTAAAAGCAGCGATGAACAGACTGCCAGCAAAAAAGAGAGATGGATGTTCTTACAGGGATGTGCCGGTAGTTCATGTTTGTTACCTTTGAAATGTTTATAGTGCTTTGCTTGCTTGTGTGATGTCTCCTTCATTGTCTCTGTGTGTCCTCGTGGTTGCTGGTCAGTAAAGAAATACTGACAGATATTTGAAAGTTTATTTGCAATTCATTTATATTTAAATATGCAAATATTTCCTGCAGCTACATTCAAAATGTCTTTCTTCAGCATTTGTGCAATCTAAGCTTCAGACACAAGTTGGTATTAATTGCCTGATTAACCAGGTTTAACATTTATGCACTGGAATGGTCTCTTAAATGCTGAGGGCAGACAGGATGTGGCTTTTGCATGTGCGTTTGGGTTTCTGTTTTAGTGCTGATTACTTGATGGAATCCTAATAAAGCCACTGAGATGGAGAGACAGAGGTAGAAATAGATCAAAGGCCCTAGAGCCTGCCATGTTACTGCATTTCCAACACAGCTCTTAAGGCTGTGTGAGGGTTGCTGTGGTAACTGGCTCTGTGGTTAGAAAAGTGCAAAGGCAGGGGAACATTACTTGCATTAAGTTGTTGTGCAATACTTGAGTATTTTTATTTTAAATTTCTGCTTCCTTTTGTGCTTTGTTACACCAGAGGAGAAGCCAGTGGGGTTCCGCTTAAAGCCACCGACTCTCATACATGGACAGGCACCAAGTTCAGGTATGTTTGATGGCGTTTGTCATTATTTAAATAAAAATTTGGAGTCGATCCAGGAATATTTGGAAAACGTTTTTTTCTGCTGTGAGGTGGGACAAAACTGCATCACATCTTCACGATTACTGTAGATATCACACTGAAATAAGATAAAAGGAATATACAGATTTGAATATCCTTGTTGATCCAGAGACTCAGTTCATCCGTGATGTGCGGGGAATTTTCATCCTTGGCAGATGTGTGCTCAGACTGCTCCTGCTCATAATGTATCGTCATTTATTATTCAGGTTTTATCATATGAGGACATTTAAGCTTAATTTTCCGCACTGACATTAGGACAGTCCTCATGAACGTTTGATGTGATTACAAGTTCCAGCGTTCTTTGAAAGATATCGGAAAAAGTCAAGCATCTGGAATAACATCAGATTGTGGAAAGATGACCCCCCCTCCCCCCAACACACACTCACACACAAAAAAGAGCAAAATATACCATAAATCTTTGCAGATTACTTTCAGGCGAAGCCCAAAAATTTAGTTCTGGACAGCCCTGGAATCTACACATGAACATGTACACTAAAGAAGTGACTGTGTGCAGAGCATGAGGAAAGTTGCCTCTGTTGCAGGTGTACCTAGTCAGAAACCCAAGGAGCAGCAACGCAGTGTCCTCCGCCCTGCAGTTCTCCAGGCACCGCCCTCTAAATCACATCTAGAGTCCAGTGAGTAAAGCTCAGGACTTCTTGCAGTCATTACTCACGGGAAATTTCAGACACAGTTGCAATCTTATGTTCTTCCAAGTGCAAACTGTTTTCTTCACGAGGTGTCCCATCAAGACGAGGAAAAGTTTAAATGATCTGCCTTCTTTCTAAACGACAGATTCCAGTTGTGGAACCAATGGTGTGAAAAAGTCATCAGATGGTGCACCTGTGACCCAGTCCCTCTTCCTGAACAACACAGAGCACTCGGCTGCACTGGCTAAGACACCGGTGAGAGACAATGAAACCTGAGCCTGTTATAATTGAGGGTCTGAAATTCAACATCAGTTATGACCGTTTCCTGCAGTTTTTTATTAGCAGTGTTGTTGTTTGTGTGTCCTTCACCCAGGCTTAGAATCATAATATGAAAAGTTAATTATAATGTAAAGCCTTTTCATAGAGAATTAAATTTTTTTTTTTTTTTTTTTACATTTGATTAGATGATAAACATTTATTAAAACATACGTGAGAAAACTATTGTCACAACCATATTACTGCACTGTACCACTTACTTCTCTATCCTTATCTCACCCATCCGTCATTACAGGTTTGTTTTGAGGTTTGTTTGTTTCTTTTAGTTTTTTTAAATTAACCCTTTCAGACACAACTGGAAAAGGCAACTATAATTTGACTAACAAAGAAACCACACAGGACAAGGTTGCATCAGTTTTCTACATAGTGTTTAGAACAGAAGTTCATTGGGTTTCTGTCAGGCCAAATAAAAATGTTTGCTGCCACTGTTTTGTTTTTTTTTTTAAGCATTGGCCTAATTCCCCATAAAATTGCAAATGACTCATTCGCATGCATACTCATCATTTGCCTCATCATTTCTTAAGTTACGAGATGAGCACATTAGAAATTGTGATAACTGAAGAAATAATGAAGCACGAATGTTGCTATCACAAATGTTTCTCAAGCAGCCTGCAAATGAACTATTTAAAAAAATGAAGCCCAGATTTTTCTGCGTACATAAACCTGCTCAAACAGGGCTGCCATTGTGTTCATGCAGTGTTTTCCATGGAAGTGGATTTGTGTATAAAACCCCTTACACTTTGTAACAATAAATGAAGGGAAAAAATTCAGTGTAGTAAGTCCCTCCATCCCCAGACTCCAAATACACTGTCCTGGTCTGCAGCTGCCAAATCACGAGCTCTCAGGATCTCCAGAGCTTGAGAGGACTGCCTTAGCTAGCCACGGTCCAGGACAGTGCAGTTTGGAGTGGGACCTCAGACTCGGGCAGCGAGTACATGAGATGGCATCCTCAAACTACAGTGCATGAATTAGCCAGTTACAATAGTGATGTTTTCTACAATCAACTTTATTCAGAAATGTTAATTATGTTGCTATGAAGCTAAGAGGCTTGCTAAGTAAATGGCTTTGCATTAGGAGAGTTAGGCATGTCTTGTTGCTGTATGCTACTTAATCGGCTGCTTTGCACACGCTTGAGAATGACCCAGATTGCCGAAATTGCGACGTCACGTTTTTTTTTTCTGAGTGAGAAACTGGGTCCTCTGTGTTCTACGCTACCCACAGCTGCAAGGGCTGTTAAAATGCACCGTGCAATCAAGTGTGTTTGTGGGAAATATTAATGAAACTTGTATTTAGGCGAAAGTCCCTTCAGGTCTGATAAAAGCAGAGTAAACAGTTGTATTAGTTGACCGTGCTGCTTTGTTGTTTCCTGTTTCAGAAACATGAACATGAAAATGAGGAAGACGGCTCAAGTGCTAACAAGGACGGAGGAAGGAAAGAGAAGAAGGAATCAAATGTAGCAATATCATTTGTGTTTGGTCAGAATATCAAAGACAGAGCAAAGGTGGGCTATTTTTTTTTCCCTTCAGTTGTCTGACATAACAAGCGGGCAAATTTGAGTCAAAAATTGTGTCAAGCTATTAAATGAGTGTGTGAGAGGAGGAGCTTTGATGCAATTAGATTCCTTATTGTGACATTTCTGTGCTTGGATTACATCATGTACATGTCTGTAATGTTTTCTTAATCTAGTTCCTGTCATAAGATTCCTTCCTGTGTATTTGTATTTCCACAGCTGGAAGAAAACAATACAGAAGACAACACAAAGGATGGCGTGCCACTCGACTCTCAGTCCGAGGGCACAAATTATTTCTTACAGTACATCTCTACCACAAGGTCATTAAAATGGTCCTCATTTAGTTATTTTTTTTGTAATTGTAATTCTTTATTAACTTCAATCAGTGTATTAACACACACTTCCTCTAATTCTGTTTTTTCAGTTCAAAAAATGCCACAAACAGTGCAGACAGTGGAGCAAAATTTGTTTTCGGGCAGAATATGTCTGAACGAGTTCTGGTGAGTTAATGTGGCGTATTGAATAGTTTGTTTACCTTCTGATGTACTGCCAAGTTCCTATCGACTGCAATCCAACGAGTGTCAACGATCAACTCCGTTGTGTTTTCAGAGTCCCCCGAAAGGCGACTCCTCAAATGAGGAAAATAAAGAAGTGTCAGCTCCCCCTGTTTCAGAGCCCTCATCACAGGAAGCCACCCCAGAGAAGGGTAAAAAAAAACAATCCCTCTGATTATTTAAAAAATGATTTGTTTGGTTTGACTGCAAATAGATGTAAGCGAGACACATGGCTAGACTCCAGACAACCAAAACAAGACCTCTGATAGTTAAAGAGGTAGTTGTATATAAATACAGTAATCATAACAGAAATAGTGAAATGAAGTATTTTCTGCCTGTTGGAATAATGTTTTATTGACTGAATGTTTACACAAATGGGGCTATGATTGGATATCAGTTTTTTATGATCTTAGACTTTATTTGGTTTCATATTTTACTAATCACAAACTTGTACTTTGTAACCATGGCTTGTGTCTTAACATTAAAAAAAAGGGCATCCTTGATTACCCTGCGGTAGCACTGTTTCTGTGTTGCTACAAGATCAGTAATGTTTGTGTTTTATTTCAGCAGTGAACAGCGTGTCAGAGTCTTTGGAGGAGTCTGCAGCAGCGTACACCAAAGCCACAGCCAAGAAGTGCATCTTAGAGAAAGTTGATGTGAAAACTGGAGAGGAATCAGAAAGCAATGTTTTACAGGTGAAAGATGAGACGGGCTGTTTCACTTGAACACCTGCAGTGGATACGAGTGGCAGAAAGTTGTATAATGTTATTCTTTTGCCCTCTTTAACTTCAGATGCAGTGCAAGTTATATGTTTTTGAGAAGACTGCTCAGTCGTGGATAGAGAGAGGCCGAGGTTTGCTGAGGCTCAATGACATGGCGTCGACGGACGACGGCACGCTACAGTCCCGTCTAGGTAAAAGCACCTTCACAGACTTGCTTGTGCTGAAAAAAATAAAAATGAACAACTTCCTGTTTATAAATGTGCATGTAAATACTTGTTTTTGATTCAGAGATGCAAATAGTTTTGAGTTGAAGAAAAATTTAGTGATTATTTTAGTTTTACTGTAAGGAAAGATAAGAGATGACCCTTATTTCATCAAACCAAAACATACTTCTCATCTTTATTACAGTGATGATAAAAGCAGACAGTGAACACAAGGGGGTGTGTGTTCCTACTGCACGAGTCTGTTGACTGGCCACTGTAGTAGTGTGGCGGTGATGTTTATCTATAATGGTGCTTTTTAAGGAGGTTAACCTTATAGTTATAATAATATAACTATTATTTCACACTGGCTAATTTTCTTACATTACTCTTCTGCCAGTAAGTCCATAGGAAATACATTTTGTTGTGTTTGTGATGTGACCTCTTGCAGTGATGAGGACCCAGGGCAGCCTGCGGTTGATCCTCAACACTAAGCTTTGGCCCCAGATGCAGGTGGATAAGGCCAGCGAGAAAAGTGTACGAATCACTGCCATGGACACGGAGGACCAAGGAGTCAAGGTCTTCCTAATATCGGTATGTGTTAACATTATACCAGCGTTTAATTTTTCCAAGGTTTGGATGCTTTTAAATCTTTTTTTAGTCTCTATAAAAGTCCTAGTATGCACAGTATACATGTAAGTAAGAAAGAAAATAGTCATTTGCTAAGTTTCGATGTGATAGAAGATACTGTACCTTTTTTTTTTTTTTTTTTTTTTTTTTTTTTGTTTGTTTTTTTTTTTTTGTTGGT
>VOQJ01013440.1:4086-23713 GCA_015052665.1 Apistogramma diplotaenia | reverse complement strand
TTATTTAAACCTTTATTTAACCAGGCAGACAGATTAAGAACATATTCTTATTTACAACTGTGGCCTGGCAAAAGGGGGGAGCCTTTTGATGGGAAAGGAATAAAATAATTAACAATAAAAATAGTAACAGTAAAATTACAAGACAATGTGCAACAATAACAATTATAAAAATGAATCTATCCACATTACATAAAAAACATCTACAAACATCCTTGAGAACATTTTTTATATTTCTTTTAAAGGTGGAAATTGAGATGAAGGTAGTCAGTTTCAGTGTTTTCTGTAACAAGTTCCAGTCGTTTGGAGCAGCGTATGCAAATGATATCTGGCCAAAATGAGACTATATTGTGACCTTTTCTTATGTCTAATTTTGTGCGATTTTTGCAATTTGCTGGGGAAAAAATATCCGTAGGGGAACGAGGCGATTTGCAATACATACAAATCATTACTAACAGTGCTATAAATACAAAAATAAAAACAGAAAGCGTATTCTGAAAGATTTTATTATCCAATAATAAGAGTCCCTGTGGAGGCTTTTTAAAAACTGCATAGCTTTAAATAACAGGGTTGTAATTGTACTGAACCCTCAAAAAAGCTTCACGTAAAAGGATCGAGGACTCTGGATTTGTACCGCTGCCCTCTGAAAGGGTAACTTGGGACTCACCTCTGCAGGATGCTGCACTACGTACAGACATGTGGAGACCTCCAGGGGTTGCGGTGGAAGAAAAGGGCATAGACACACCTTCTGAGGGCGACTACATGGAAGGAAAGTTGAAGACGTGAGGCTGTGATTTCCCTGCTACTTCCCATCCTATAGCCCCCATCTCTGTGGTCTTGAGCTTTCTGTAACGACACGAATCTGTTCCCTCATTACAGCATGCCAGCTACTCGGGGAGAGGGGCAGATCTGTGCGCTGCCTGGATCAATCCACCCGGCTAGCTATTAGCAAAAGCTTCTCTTTAATTCAACTCACCGGCAGCGGAAACATGTCGGTCTTCTCTCCCCAGCTTCTACCGGAAGGGCAGCCAGGTCCCCAAAAGCGTCAACCAAGCCGTCCTCCATGGAGGAGCCGTCGCAGACTTCTGGCCCGGTCTCTGTCTCAGGAGTGACTGGGGGACACAAACTGGGAGCACAGTCCATTGCGGAGTTAGCGAAAAAGCTAACTTGTCCAAGTACTCAAACACTGCGCCCGCCGACCAGGAACTTCTGGTATAGAAATAGACCAACTAGAAAGGCTGAATAGTAGGTTGCTTTTTATTTTGTTTCACTGAGCTTTACACCCTGAGTGGCTTTTAATTTTAGTCTCATAAAGCTCCTATCATCCCCCTGCTGTCACTGTTTGCCATTGAGCAGCTCACTCACTCACAATACTTACATTTTATTGATCATCCTAAGTGGCTGTATTCTGTGGTGTATTATATCCTTCTTTCTCAATTCTAAGGCTGCACTTACTCGGTTCTGCTCGCCTCCTCTCACTGCTGCTTCGTTCCTCCTCTCACTGCTGCAAGCAGAGGAGGCGAGGAAGAAACAGAAGGAGGGAAGTCATTAACGTTCATTTAATTTACTTGGTTCAGAGTCTTATTTTAAAATGATGTCAGATACTTTAAAATGAAAACCTGAATTGTTTTTTTTTTGTTGTTGTTTTTTTGTAGCACAACCACAGGCACTGAGCACACAGTAGGAGTATACACACTGGCCACTTTCTAAGATACAATGAAGGTACCTATTTAGTACCAAACTGCCTTCATTCTTCATGGCTGAGGTTTTGGTCCGTATTAACATGATAGCGTCACACAGTTGCTGCAGATTTGTTGGCTGCACATTCATTATTGTATTGATACAAGGCAGGATGGTGCTCAGTTTGAACTTCAGCAGGTTTGTGAGTTGCTGCCATGTGATTGGCTGGTCAAATGTGCCCTGACAAGCATTGAACAAGTGTATTTAACAAAGTGGCTGTTGAAGGTATAAATGTGCCAAACCTCTTTCATGCATCACTGGTAAGAACGCCAACAATGCAAAATCAGGATACAGTTTACCATCATATGCAAGAAAGAAAAATCAAATCTTAATGTTTGAAAAGATAAAAAAAATAGCAACTATTAGAAAGTTAGTTTTCAGAAGAGTGTAATTAATTTTCCAGAAGCAGTAAAGTTCCATATTTTATTATTTTTACTGCCTTTCCCATGATTAAAATTATAGACGATCATAGTTCATATTCATGGGTAACAACCAGATACAGTAATCATTTTGTTATACAGGTCCTAGTTGTCTTTCATTTTCTGTCAGTCTATCAATTAGCGGATGTTTGTTGCTCTAAAAACTTCAATTGTGCGCCTGAGCTGGCATATCTATTCTATCTACTGCGTTTCTATGACACACCTATTTTGGAAGTTGCTGGTACGTCATTAACCCAAAGCTGCCACCTGTCGGTGTGGAGGGAAAGGCAAAGAAAATCTGAGCACGCTTTACTTCTACACTGGGTGTCGCCAAAGCCCAATTAAACTAAAGATGACCGCCTGAAAATAGTTAGGCACTACACATGTTCTTTGTTTGCATTTTCTTCACACCACGTGTCTCCGTTGGGAAATGAATACCCGTGGTTTTGTTTTTAGTCTGCCCTTCGCCTAGTTCTGCTCTTGAAGCTCCAGGTGGCACCTTTGGGGTGAGGACATGAAGTAACTACTGTACAGTATATCTGCAAATAATGCAGATGTAAATGTGTTTAATGACTGTATGTGTCACTCAGATACTGTTTTTACTAAAATAAGCACACACACATTTGTGATAAGGGTGGATCATTTGTCAGGAATAACTGTGTGTAAATACACTTGTCTGCATGTATTACAGATGCTTTTTTCTTGACTGTTTACAAGTGGTTGCACGAAACACACGCTCCTAGCTGAGATAAGGTGTCGGGTTAACTGCCAGAGAGGCTTATTTATAGCTGAAGATGCACCTTAACACCACACACAGACACACGCTGTCTCATCCTTTTTATTTGCACATGTGCCCCAAAGCTCTCTCTTTCTCCAATCATGCTGTGATTCGTGCACTATTAGCAGAAACACTGGGTCGGCCTGGAGAGACACAGGATATTTCACCAATGTGAAGGCAAATGTTTTAGATAAGACTTTTTTTTAAATGAGATATACAAATCTGAGCTTTAAGAATTTGTCTTGGTTGAATGTAGTTTACTTTTACTGATATTTTAAGCCCAAATGTGGATATTGATCTGTTACAGCACTTAATACCAAGGTTATTGAAAAAAACAACTGAAGTTACACTAAAGTATCATACACTGTCCTTTGTTTTTGACTGGCTCAGCTGGTAAAACCGTTGACGTGTCTTCTTGTTTTTCAGCATTATCCTCTGTTTGATCGGTTTCTGATGACTTAATATGTATCTCCAGTTCATTTTGTGTGGTAACAGTTTCAGTCTCGCTTCTCTCCTCTTCGTCTGTTCTGGCGTCTCCTCCTTCTGCTGGTTCAGCAGTTATTTCATCATTCTCCTGCATGTTTTCAGCTTCAGCTTTGCTCACAGACAACGCATTCTCTTCTCCATCTCCGTCGCCTTCGTCGGCAGTCTCTGCCGGCGATGCCGTCTCCTTCTCTTCCTCTCTTTGCTCCTTTCCTCCAGCCTCTTCGTTTTCCTGTGTGATGACATCAACTGGAGTCAGAGGCGTGAGATCTAAACTCGCCTTAGGAGGGGATGTCACTTTTTTCCTAGGTGGGGCGACTGGCTTATTCATTTCTGAATCTTGTTTCCACGGATCCTGAACGCTGACATTGCTCTCTTCCAGGGTTGTAGGATGATCATCTGTACTTGCCCATTCATCTGAGGGAAACTCAAAGCTCGAGATGCTAAATTCATCTACTGGCATTGCCGCAGCTTTTTCTGCTGTTATAGACACACTTCTCTCTGTCTTGGTTTTACTCTTTGTTGTCGGTTGTGTGTCATCTTCTTCCAGGAGTCGAGGGACAGGCTCTATGTCACATGGAGAAGAACTGGCGCTGGACCTGAAGAAGTCTGTGATTTCCTCCTCTGAGTTTGGCATCTCACCTTTTCCAGGCTTGGTCACAAAAACTCCCAAATCGCAGAAATCCTGGGACATTATCCGAGTGTCTTCCTCTGAGCTTTTTTCATGATCTGTTGGTTCCACTTCTACTACAGGAGTCTCATCTATGAGGACATACTTCTCTAAATATCCCCGGGCCTCTCGGTCTGAATGCCGACTGTGGAAGGACTTCTCTGAGGTCACACTTTCGGTGTCTTCTTCTTTTTTCCAGCTCCCAAGTGCTTCCTCATACAGGTCAGTATAAAGGAAGGCCATGGCTTTGGGCTCCTCCAGCAAAATGGGATCAATAATTTTCGGGGGCCCTTCAGGTAGAAAGATTGGTGTCAGGATGTCCTCTTGGCTTTCAAACAAATTTGAACCACTCGGTTTTGAGGGAAGCCTGGAGGGTACGCTTTCCACTGCTCCACCTCCATCTGTTGCTACCGGACTTTTCAGAAAGTAGTCGTCTGTACCGCCATAAAAGACTTCGTCTAGAAGCTCGTTACTGAGTTCTTCCATACTGATTGTGTCTGACTTGTCAATATCTACATGTTTGCTGATGCTGATGTTTTTAGGCTGCACAGGTTTCTCAGTGTCCTGACTCTCAGTAGCAGTCTTTGCCTCTGGTTCCACTTGTTCTTCTGCAGTCACAGCAGGACCTCCTGGAGCCTGAGCATCAATCAGGGCGAATGCCTCAAAATAGTCCACATTCCCTACTGCTCCTCTGGTTGGCATTCTGGCCACTGGAGCTCCTGGTGGATCCATTGAACTCACGGGAGGGCGGGGCTTGAATTGGTCATCTGCCCCTGCACCTGATTCTATTGAGATCAGCAGCTCATTTTCATGGGTCTCCTCAATAGCTTTAGGAACAAGAGTTTCCTCTAGGTATGAAAGATTGTCCATCATTTCTTTGCTTACTTCTTCATCCACAGTGGCCAGTTTGGGGGGAACAACAATGTTGAGGATTTCAGAGCCTTCTGACACTAAGCTGAACAGCTGCTGCTCTTTATCTTCCAGAGGATCGGTCGGTTCCTCCTGGTCCCCTTCGGTTTTCACATTCGGTTGAGAGACTTCCACTAACTCTGGCCGTCCTGAGATGTTCTCAGAGCTTTCTACAAGGACTTCTTGCTTTCTGTCTGCCTTGCTCTTTGGGCCACTATTCCTCTCTTTAGTTTTCTTCCGTCTCGAGATGAGCTCCTCATCCATGACAAAGATGATCTTTCCTGCAGGATGAGAGCCAGGTGTTGCAGGCCGTACTGCAGCCTGAGAGCTGAGATCTGCAGAGGGGATTCCGACTTCAGTCATCCATGGCGTGGTGCAACGACTAGGGGTCGTCTCCCATGCGATTCCACTGTCCTCCCCTTGCATGGTGACCATGGAGAAAGACGAGTCCATCATCAGGCACTGCATCTTAGGCCGGACATTATCATCGTGGACAGCCTCGCGTAAGCTGGAGGCACAGTAACACACAAATGTTGTCACAATGAGGTAAAACTACACAAAATATGTCCTCATAACTTTTGCAATAAGTAGGGAAAAGCTGATTTTATTATTTGTTTTGCCACAGACTGCTTCATAAATTATTAAACACTTCTGTAGTAAAAAACAACACTGCAGAGCAAATCTCCTTACACATGAAATAAGAAAAAAATACCTGTTATGAAGTGTCTCCACTTCATCACTAACATCAAGGGCTTGTTCTGTAATATCTTCAGGTGTCAACACGATCATCTCAGGGTCAACATCTGACTGTGCACAATCCTCTGCTGCTGGATCCATTGTTTGTGGTATGGACCTGCTTCAGCCTCTCAGCACGACTCAGCGCCGCTCTGCTGATCACATTCTGAGCTCGAGCTGAGTTTTCATGCTCAGCGTAATCTTGAAATAGAAAACTTGCCTTCCAGTGTTTCATCTGAAGCATTTGCAGCATGCAGGGAGAGTAGTTTGTCATCTGTTCACGTTGGTTGAACCCTTGAAATTGGTATAAACAATTAAGAGGTTAATCTGGGTTAAGCAGTTGCAACTAATTTGAACTGTGAAAATGCAACAGCATTAAATCAGTGTCGCCCTTGTTTATTTTTGCCAGGTCTATATTTAATTTTGTCCTGGCAGCATGTATCGGATATCATTAGTCTTCCTGTAAGTAAGTTATGGGTATAAGTTTTAAGTGTTTGAGCTGGGGGTTTTTTTCCCTTGTTCAATAAAAACCATAAAAATAATAAAAATAATAAAAACAAAACTGTGATTTAAAAAGTAAGATTTGTCACCCTTTTCTGTCTGAATAGCAAGTATTTATGAGTTAATCTGACAAATAAAATTATACATTTTCAACATTGTTTTTAAAAATCTGCTTTTCTTTCATTTTAGCAGAGCCACCTGCTCACGTCTGTCGTGCAGTGTGACAGAGATGCTATGTGGGAAATGAAAGAGTAATGGAGTTGGGGAGGGTTTAGTCAACATGTTGTATCTGGGTAAAAGTTCTCTGGTGTAAACTAGTCTGACATACCCTCTGGGCTTGGCTAACAGCGAGCCTATACATTTTGGCTGCAATTCCAGCAAGTCTGACTTTAAGGCCCTCTGGTGCCCTTTTACACCAACACTTTGTAAACAGATTTTAGTTTTCTTAGTTTCTGATGCACGAGTACATAAAATGCCAGTGCATATGAAAATGCATGAGTTCTATTTGTAGCATGCACATTTAATTACTTTCTATATCCAACACTGTTATATTACTTGATCTTATTGTACATTAGCTTCCTGTTTTGATGCTGCTGGGTGCATCACAGTATGTGCTTTGTATGCAGTAAGATGTAAGTATCAGCATTATTTACCTTCCATACATTTTCTGAATTTTGTTGCACTCGCTATTTATCTTTTGTTTACCTTCATGGTATTTTGCATCTCGTTGTGCTGTGCAGGCAAACACCCCAAACATAAAGCTAACTAAATAAACTGAGGTGCTAGTGTAGCTGCAATGTCTATTGATAAACCCCCTTTTTGGCTGCCAGCTTCATCACAACTGGCAATATCATTAGCTCTCCACAAGATGGCAATGGTCAGAAACGCATAATACATAATATGGTGATATTAACGTTTAGCTCTGAGCTCAAATGTGTGAGAGCAGACTATTAGCTGTGTGGGCTTTAAGAGGGATTTCATAACACTGACCAATAATTACACTTATTGTTACATACATTTATGTTTTAGGGGACTTCTGTGTTATGATGCTTATAGCTTTTATATACCTACATATTTATTTACATTTACTTTCCTTCACATACATTTTTTGAGGCATAGGTGTAATTTTTCACTCTACTGCAAGTAATCTGACTCTCGTTATTAATTTGTACAGTAGATGAAGACAATTTATGGAGCTATATTAGCTATCCTTACATATGAATATTTTAAAAATCATATTACAGTATATAATATAATCTGCATACTAAAACCTTTAAAAATATTTTGACCCTTACGTTTTTGTACTTTTACGTAGTCAAAGAGTTAGAAATTGTTATATATAATATATATATAATAACTTATAATAACCGAGTTAATGCTATATTTGCAAAATATATAATAAATGGGATATGATGGTAATTGATGTCATTACAGTACAGGCTTAAATAAAATCATAACATAGCTATATTAATTTGGTTATTAATATGTGCAAAACATAAAAAATATATTCTTTAAAGGATTTGATATTATAATATGCCCAGATATACAGATAAGGCCGATTATGTTTCTCAGTTTTTTATGTCAGAATCAGAAGCCTTTGTTGTCATCAAACACAGGTGCTTACAGAGAAAACCCAACAGTCAAAACGACCCCCTATGAGCAAGCACTTGGCGACAGTGGGAAGAAAAAACTCCCTTTTAACAGGAAGAAATCGCCAACCGAACCAAGCTCAGGGAGGGGTTGTCATCTGTCACAACTGGTTGGGACTCAGGACAGAGAGACAGAGCAAAAGACATGCTGTGGAAGAGAGACAGGGATTAATAAGTAATGAATAAATGCACAGAAGGGTATAAACAGTTAAAAGACACACTCATTGCATCATGGGAACCCCCAGCAGCCAATGCCTATTACAGCATAACTAAGGGATGGCTCAGGGTCACCTGATCCAGCCCTAACTATAAGTCCATCCATCCATTCTCTTTCGCTTATCCAGAGCCGGGTCGCGGGGGCAGCAGCCTATGCAGAGGAGCCCAGACACCCCTCTCCCTAGCCACCTCCACTTGCTCATCCGGAGGGACTCCGAGGCGTTCCCAGGCCAGCCGAGAGATATAATTTCGCCAGCATGTCCTGGGTCTGCCCCGGGGCCACCTCCCGTTAGGACATGCCTGGAACACCTCACCCAAAAGGCGCCCAGGAGGCATCCTGATCAGATGCCCGAACCACCTCAACTGGCTCCTTTCGATTTGGAGGAGCAGCTTTAAGCTTTATCAAAGAAAATAAATAAATGATGACTGTGACTTCATCCTTGATATGGGAAATAATATTTTATAAAATATTCATACTCAAGTCCACTACAGGATTAGGTTATTAAACATACAGTTATTATAGTTTTATTATTATTATTATTATAGTTTTTTTTCTTCCAAAAAAGGTACAGTACCAAAGGTTTGGACACACTTTTGACTGGTACTAAAGGAGCTGCCATTTTTGGCAGTTTTAGTATTTTACAAAAATACTATGATGTGCTGAGTACCGCTACGTTATTAACACCTTCATTCACGGTCAATTATTACCCTCTACCGGATGTGAGGAAACGCATATTGCCAATTACGTCAAAATTTCAGGCTTTAACGTAGCGTCATGACGTCGATGGTTAACGCTTCCCTCAGAGCAGAGGCGGCGGATGGAGCTGATGAATGAGATGAGGGGCTAACAGAGCGTAGACGGGCTGCTGATGAGAGAGGATGAAGCGGCTGAAGGCGCATCAGCACCCTATCCTCCCACCGTCTGAGTCCCGCTTTTCGCGAAACAACGCAAACAGATACATATAAGACGATAAACCCGCTCGTTTGTGAGTGAAGGAACATTTCTGTTTTACATCGACGTTTTTTCTTGGAGCAGGACGGGACGTGATGATAAAACCCGGAGTGTGCTCCACGGGGTTTTTGGTGTTGTCTCCAAAAGCAGCGGAGATGATGGACCCCCGTCTGGGAGGAAGATGTCTGTCACCGCAGAGCGTTAAATGCCTCACTCGCGGCGTTAAAACTCTTTAATATTTCTCCGGTTTGAGGGTTTTAATGGCACAGCGGACTTCAATCAAGAGCCAGCGACTTAAAGTGGGATTTATGAATGTTGAAACTGAGGGGTGAATCTTAATTATTTTTTTTATCTCATCGTCTGCCATCTCGATTCAGATTATAACACCAGCTAACGGTGCACCGAGACTAGAGGCTGCTTTATCTGCTGGATTACATTTTTCTCCTTTTCGATCACTTTGAGCGCAGCCTGACCACTTGGAGCCTACTGTGGTTATAAATCACACTCTCCCTCTGCTGTCAGCTTTTTTTCTTGGTCTCGTGTCGAGCTCCATAATCCTGCATCACTGTGGAGTTTGGTTGTGTTTTAGCTAACAGTGGCGGCTACTAGCGCCAGTGCAGCTGTGTGTGTATACTTATCTATATATATGTGTGTGTGTGTTGTCGGTCAACACGCGTGCACCGACACGTTTGCTCGGATGAAACCACCACCTAGCCAAAAATATGATGCACCCAGAGGGCACAACAACACGCCGAGCCATGTCGGACTGAGAGGAGCGAGAGCGGGGCTTCGCCGGCTGTGAGCTCGCACCGAGCAGAGAGCGGCTTTCAATTTAAGAGGGAGAGCGGATAAAAAAAAAGCTGCAGCTAGCCTGTCCGCACCGCTCTCAGGAGACCACCGAGAGGATCATTTTCGACTCAGCTTAGAGACATCATCCAGCTAAAATGGGGTATGTAATTGGCGGGACGCTGGAAGCTGTATTTCTCACTCCGCATGTGTTGCAGACTTTGTTGTTGCAGATTTGAGAACATTTCGGCACCCACAGCTGCTAGCTAGCCACCTTTTGCTAACTAAAACAAGCACTTCTGCCATCCCCTGTCCCCCCCTTAGGAAAAAAAAACATCTAAAGAAACCGGTTGACCCGTGCAGACTGCCCGAAATATTCACCGCTAACCTGCACCCTACTTATAGCAGTAGCTGTCCATCACCATGTCCGCCTAAAGTCTCCATACGCTGACATTTCAGGTTAGAGAAGCCATGGAGGAGGCTGTGATGAAGTAGACTACTGATGATGGGGCGTGCATATTTAATTTTTCCTTAAGGAGCTGGAAAAATAAGCAGTGACTCTTGAAGCCTCCATGCTGCATGGAGCAGAGGCTGCAGATGTTATGGTGCTTCTCCTGATCAAGAGCGACCTAGTTCTTCCTCCAGATGATGCAGCATGTGACTGGTTTGTTGTCATATTGTAGTTGGAAGGGAGTAGAAGGGGGTTGGGGGACTGCTGGCCTCCTCATCCTCTGTAATTCTCAAGGCCAACAACCAGTTCCTCAGCAGAAGACAGTATGTGCTCGCACACCCTTAATTAGCTGCTTCTTCCCGTGCCAGTCCTCTGTGTGCTGCTGTTGATCGTAAAAAGGCTCAAACTTGGCTTTACTCTTTGCCTCAGTCCGGCCACAGCTGGTCAGTTCAAATGGTGCTGGCATTTTTTTTATTTTTCAGTGAAAACAAACATATCTTAGGTTGCAGCAGTGGCACACCCCTGCCACTGAAATTCAGTTAGGACATTGTAGGAAATGATAGCGAGCGTAATACAAGCAGTAGTAGCACAATTCCACTTTTCCCAGCTTAAAAATGTGTTTTCCTGCTTTTTGAAAACTGGTTAAAATGTTTTTTTTTAATCTCAGTGCTGATGATATTTCTTTTGGAGTAATGGCAAAATCTCTTCGGCGGGTGCCAAATGAATTCAAGAAAACCTCGATCTTATAACCCAACATCACTGTCAAAGTTGAACCTTTACTTAAAAAAAAATTTTTTTTTTAATATTCGTATTTTTAAAGCCTCCATGCTGACAACAGCTGGAGTTGCCCCTGTGTCGCTGACTCTGTCCCATTCCTGTGAATATTCACAGGTATTTTCAGGTAGTACTAAAATGATCATTCCTTTGGCAGGCAGTTGTTTTGATGAGCAGTTAATCATCTGAGTCATTTATTTAAGCAACAAAAATGCCCTTTCACAAATGGGAATATTTGGCAGCTTTTATAATAAGCTGAGTGCGTTTGGAGAAGATGCATCAAACACAGAGCTACTGTAGAGCAGTGAATCAGCTCATATTTGCTCATTGTAGATGTAAATGGCTATATTAGTGTATTTGCCATATGATAACGAGCAAGAAATTGCCAAAACTACTAGTTTATCCTTCACATTTATTCCCAATTTTTTATTTTAATTTTTTTAATAAGGGTTTGGAGTCCTTTAAACATTATTATTAAGGGTGAGAATAAGACGGCACGTGAGCTGTGGCTGATTTATGACCTGATTTTACACATATGACAGTTCACGTGTTCTCAGCCGCTGTTTGGTGATGTGTGAGCTTCCTCAGCAAGTCTTTCATGACTGCTGTCATTCGTCTCTCGCGTTCTTTGTGAGCTCCTGTTATTTTCTGTGACTGTGAATGAAGAGTTATTGAACTTGCTACATTCAAACAAAAAGAGCATCAGTGGAAAAGGCACGGGGCGCTATCATCATCATGAGGAATAGTTTGAAGGTGTCAGACCAGCCGAGTGTCCCACGCTCTCTCCTGTCGTCTGCTGAGAGACTGTGAATGGCATATGGGCGTTTGGGACTGGAGTCTTCGCCTTGCCAGGCTCCTGCTGCCTCCCTCTGCGAGTGGGCTAACCCACAGGGATGCTGGGATCGGATTGGGCGAGAGAGCGTGTGGGAAGGAGAGGGAGCGATGGAGCTGGAGGATGTTCACAGCTCATGACCAGCCCCATGTCACGTGGGCGGTTGCCATGACGACGTAGCAGCTAAGTTAGTAATGCGGAGTTATTATTCCTGTGCATAGCAAACACAGGCTGCAGCTGTCATTGCTTTCAGTCAGGGGAGTGTTGCCTTGTAGTCAGATTATTTATTATTTTCTTGTTTGAGTCGTTCATATACAGTATAGACAGCATAGGTAAAAACTGATTGATGTTTTATAAAGAAGAAGTAATTAACATGGCTTTGATTTATTTAAGAATAGCAGTGAAGCACAACTTTTACTTTGAAAGCGCATGTTCTCCATATTCATGTGTTACTACAGCTGGGAGAGTGTTTGCAGATAAGTTGGCATCTTCCATGCAATCTGCTAACAACCAAATCAATCACAAGGAGGCTTTTGGTGTCGCACCTTCTTTGCAATTGATTTCACATAGTCAGCAACCACCAACCAGAGGATACATGTTTTTCCCTTGTGACCAGGGGTCACCAGGGGGTCGCTGATCAGTGTCTAGGTCTTTGTGACTGAGGCATGACGTCCTGATAGGCTGATGGTGGTCAGCAAGACAAACATCAGCCAACATATTTGTTTGGGTTGTTGTGGTTCGGTAGCTCGTGATCGAGTCCATTGATGGTTGTTGTTTTTGAGGGGAATGGGATTCATTTGCTTATTGATTGGTCTGTTGAAAAAACTTACTTGGTAAACAGTATATCTGTAAAGCACATGCATTAGGAGGAACTGGCAGCTGGAGTTGGAAGTTGGAATTCTTCTTGTACTTTCTTTGAATCTCTATGAATATTGTTTTTGCTATTTTCTGATATTTTATATCTCGCCAAGTGGTGACGTAATTAAGATTAATCGGGATAGTTAACACTTCAAGTTGCAGCCCTAATTGAAATTAAGACGTCAGTTCTAGTATATGTAAATTATTAAGGAATTCGTTTTGTATCGATCCCCAAACCTTGTTGTTCTCATTAAACGGGGCTGGTATCAACAGGTCTCTGTCCTGGGTGAGTGCAACATGTCCTAGTAGACTCAATGTCATTGGAAGCTAATCTGAATAGTCACAAATAGTCCATATCTTTGTTTGCCACCATGAAAACACCAGTGCCTGTGTGTCTTCTGTTGCTGTGAATGTTTGTGCTGATCTGATAACATCTGCGCTCAGATTCCTGTCAAAGTCCTTGTCATTGAGAGTCGAATGCCCGAATAGGTTTCATTGTGAAGAGGGATTATGGGCTAACAATCGCCACGCTCTCATGGAGACACACTGCACCAGAGCAGATTTTCATCTAGGCCACACTGTCAGACTGATGACCTGCACCCTCTTCAGCCCTCTGAAAAGCCACGGCTACTTAAGTCTTCCACACAGTGACGAGCAGGGCGACTCCAACAACAGGCAGAGTTCGAGAGAATAGATTTTATTCATGTTTAACAATTAATTGAACATTGATTATTAACTGGTTTCAAATTAGTATTAAATGTGCATAACTTCAAAATAAATTTTTAGTCCAAACAACCTTTCTTCTTCATCCTTTTTAGTTTCGATACATTTGACCCAATGCATATTTTTGTATATGAAGAAATAATCGTAGGATTAATTGTTGCAGCCATAGTAAGCCAAAGATAGCTTTAGCTTTCTTTAGAGTTTGAAGGGAAAGACTGATAGACATTTTCTAGAGTTTGGAGATCCTTTTTTCAAAGGGACAGTTGGTCATTTTTGAGGTTATTTAACAGAAAAAAATATTGTGCTCGTAATTACACACTAATTAATGTAAATGTCTTCCAACATATTGATGTATTTTTATAAACTTAGAATTAATTCATTAAAATAAATGGGAGTCAGCGGTAGTTTGTGCTAGCCACTACATTGCCTTACTATCTTGAATACACAGCGACATGGACATCGACTTTACGCGTAATTATGATTTACCCATATGACTAGAAGCCAGTCACATGCATAGCACGCGGAAGGCGGAAAAGAAAAGAACTCAGGCATTTTCATGCCATGGAAGCAAATTTTAATTCATGCTTGCACCTTCAGACCCAAGATATGAAGGGTCATAACTACAGTGTATAGCCAAAAGTATTCACTCACCAATCTGAATCATTCAATTCGGGGTTTCCAGTCACTTCCATGGCCACAGGCGGATAAAACCAAGCACCTAGACATGCAGACTGCTCCTACCAGCATTTGTGAAAGAATGGGTCGCTCTCAGTGAGTTCCAGCATGGTACCAGGACAGGAGGCCACCTGTGCAACGTCCAGTCGGCACAATGCAAAAGTGATGTCAGTCTTGGTTGGCTGTGCTTTTGTGTGCGTGTCTTCATTTCGGTTGCCTGATGAGTGCAGCACGGCTGGAAGACACAAATGTACGATTTGTGTCCGTTTTTACTATGATGCCAATGATGTGTCACTACAGGAACATAGACATTCCCATATTATATATACAGGGAGATGCTGCAGCAGCTTGACGATATCAGACCTTTTGGAGAAAACTGGGGGAAAAAGTCTGTGATTCCTGTGCTTCCGGTTTTCCAGTTCTCCCATTGATCAGGAGGGATTATCGTCTGCACGAAGATTGTTGCGAGTCTGCTGCACCTTAAGCACCAATTGCAGCTGATTGCAGTGCAGTGACCACAAATTTGTGCTTTACACCTGATTATAAGAACCTTGTAAGAGTGCGAACTAGAAGGAGAGAAAGCATCGTTACATACATAAAGTCTCCTGCTAGAACCAGCATGGGGCTGCAAACTACATAAACCTGGATTGACTAGATCGGCTGTAGATCTTCAGACTCTCACCAATATCTGATCCAGTTAAAACATTCAGTCCAGGAGAAAGTTTGGTCCCTTCAAACTACCTTGTTAAAACCTTGTTTGTTTGCATAGTAGCTCATCCAGATGATGTCCTGGTAGATATCAGGGTAGAGCTGCTGTAACCAAATCATGTCAGAGGAAGTCTTTATGTTGAACTCTGACTCTCACGTAACCTCCAAAGCAAAGAATGTGTTTATATTCACTCTCTTCTATGGCTTTATTTTCATCTAATGCACTTTTCTAATGAGTTTAATCCTGTAGTAGATTTATGTGGTTCTTTACTGCCAGCCTGTGTGAGGTGGTGGAGCTGGAGTGACTCCCATGTACACATCGTTGCATCATTAACTGTGTCAGTGTTTAAATAATCCTCTGCTCCGCTAACTTAATTAACGCAGTGAGATGTCACAGGATATTCCCAGAGATGGGAACAGTACCTGGGTCTCAGATGAGTCCTGGAACACTTAGCTACCAGAAAAGGAATCATGCACTGTTGCCAGAAGGATTCGCTCATCTGTCTTCGCACGCATATGAACTTGAGTAACATCCCATCCTTAATCCATAGGCTTTAATATGATGTCGGCCCACCCTTTGCAGCTATAACAGCTTCAGCTCTTCTGGGAAGGCTTTCCACAAGGTTTAGGAGTGTTTATGGGAGTTTTTGACCATTCTTCCAGAAGCACATTTGTGAGGTCAGACACTGATGTTAGACGAGAAGGCCTGGCTCGCAGTCTCTGCTCTAATTCATCCCAAAGCTGTTCTGTGATGAGTGAGTACCGTTCTCCTGGTAACCGCCAAACCCAGACTTTTACATTGGTTCGCAGATGGAGAAGTGCTGATTCATCACTCCAGAGAACACGTCTCTGCTTTACATCACTGCATCTGACGCTTTGCGTTGCGCTTGGTGATGGGAGGCTCGGATGCAGCTGCTCAGCCATGGGAAACTCGTTCCATGAAGCTCTCTACACGCTGTTCTTGAGCTCATCTGAAAGCCACGTGATGTTTGGAGGTCTGCCTCTGTCCTCTGAGCAGTCTGCACCTCAGCATCCGTTGACGTGATTTACCACTTTGTGGTTGAGTCGCTGTCGCTCCCAATTGCTTTCACTTTGTTATAATAGCACTAACAATTGATGTGGCATCCTATCACGGTACCACACTGGAATTCACTGAGCTCCAGGGAGCGACCCATGCTTTCACAAATGCTTGTAGAAGCAGTCTGCTTGCCTTTGTGCTCGGGTTTATACACCTGTGGCCATGGAAGTGATTTGGACACCTGAGTTCAGTGATTCGGATGGGTGAGTGAATGCAACAGTGTATCTACTTTCCCTGAAAACCTGCTAAATAGACTTCTCAGAACCAGAACTGTATTAAAGGGTTGGAATAAAGAGCTTGTTAAAGTGCTGGGCTACACCCAGATTTAGTCTCCACAGTTAAATCTGTTGTCTAACTCGAGCAGCTTTTTGACTTAATTATACCATGGCTGAAGCTGCAGCCCTCTGAGGAGCATGTTTATTTTTGTCTGGTAGGACAGAGGGTGAAAGACGATCTCCCTGATCCCTGACTTACTGCAGCACACGCAGGAAGTGATGCTGATATGATCTATCAGATATGGCAACCAAAACATTTACAGACGTCACCGTCAGCTTTACCTTTTGTTAGCTGTGGTAGCAGCTAACAAGAGGTCAGTTGACATTCACGGTCCTCTAATGCAGAGATTTTTAAAACTTTTTTCTGGCACGTCGTACTTAAGAAGCCAAAAAAAGATAACTCTCTAAAGTGACAATGTTTTTCAGTCATCAACAGTTAAAAAAAGGATTGAATGGTTGTTTCTGCATTGTTGATACGCTCTCCATCTTTATGTCTGTCACTTAAATGTTGTAATGAAAAGATTTCAGACTTGGGTCCTACGCTTGGATGTTCTGGATAAAAAAAAAGACAAACTGGGACGTTTCCAAACAGAAACTGTGTCTCAAAGCAAAAAGAATTCTGCTCTTCCTTTCTTGTGGATTTCCATCATCACTGTGACCAGTTGCAGCAGTCAGAGCTTGTTTTTAATCCAAGACCCTGGGAGCTTTTCATCCATAGCAGTGCTTGGAAGCCATCCAGGGTCTGCTGATCTCTGTATGTTGGCACAGGTGCCTCCAGGTCACCTCCGGCTTCATTTGCTCACCTCACTTAGCGTGCAAGACCGGCCTGCACACACTCACATGTAATAGGCAGCAGAAATATAGCATCCTGTTACCTTTCTAGCCAGAAATCACTCGGGCATGTCAACTGTGACAGGTGTGAAAGTGGTGTTTAAAATGAAAGGAGTGACAGCAGCAAGTAGCTCAACGCTGCACCTGACAAACCAATATGGGAGCATACCAACCCTGCTTGAGTATCTGGAGCCACATGATCCTGATAGTCCAATGATAAGCCTGTTTTTTTTCCTTTTTTTAAAAGTCTAATCCCCTCTATCTCAAACAAGTTGCTCGCCGTAGAGCTTTCCTGCCAAAAGGATCCTTAGGGCGTCCGATCATCCCCTGAAGTGGCGCAGTCGCTCGGCTCATGCGGAGGTGATGGTGTTCTGCGTCTGTCTATGTGGGCTGTACTGCATTGTTCAGCTTCATTATTATAGAAGTTCATGCTAACTAACTTGTCCTTGCTTACTTTTGCTGCTTTAAAAAAAAAGCCAACATATTTCCAGTCTGACTTTCCAGTCAGGATGCAGTAGGTTTCAAGACAGATGCCCCACTTCTGTCTGTCTCTCATGTTTTATATGATGGTAAATGAAATGGAAAAAAAAAACCCAAAATCATGCACATAATTTTCCAGAGCCCAAGGTGACGTCTCCCTGTGCTGTTTTGTCTGACCAAATGTTCAAAGATATGTTTAAAATGATACATGATGACACAAAGCATCAGATTCCCAGATTTGATGTGTAGCATTAATTTAAGCTATTACCGTTGACAGAAAGGTTAGGCCTCCATGTAGGTGGGCTGTGAAATCACAACAAATAGTTGCCTCAAGGTGCTTATTAATGTCTTTACCTTAAATTAAAAAGCACCTATTTGTTGTGATTTGGCGCTGTATGAATAAAATTGAATTGAAGTTGAACTCAGTGGCTGAATGAGAGAGAAAAAAGGGGGGGATTTGATCATATAGGTTACATATATTTGCGATATAAACGTTGCAATTACTGTTATGTAACTGTTATTTTAAGTTACTTCAATACAGTCGCCTCCTGCTGGTGAATAAAATGAAGGCACGATTAGGACACTCAGCTACTGTCTGTGCTGACATCACCCATTGGTCTGTGAGGCGTCACTATCATTACACATGTATTATACCAGTCTTTAATACTGTCTGTGTTTACTATGCGAAGAAATCCATTTGGTCCTCCAAAGGCCTGTGACTGCCTGACAGGTAATCCACCAGCAGCAGACGACATGGCTCACACAACAGATTTTTCACCAAAGTATCGATCGTACCAATAAAGTGGGGGTCTCAGGAACTTGTGTGTCAAATATGATACGAATGGCTTGACTGCATCACCCCGCTGACTACAAAGATTCACTGACACGAGGAAATAAATGCGCTCTGTTCTGGGAACAGTGTGTTAATGTTGGCAGATTTATTTGATTTTGTGCCTTCGCTGTCTCCGTGTTGTATTTTCCCTTCAGACGCACATGTTTACCGTCTGGCTTTGTTTGACGTGTTTGTGAGTGAGTGGTATGCACACCTTTTGTAGGTGTGAAAGGCTGCTGGCTTTTTTTCCCCCTTTGTTCAGTATCTGCTAGTGCAACAACACAGCAGGTCTGTGAATTATTGGTGTGCAGAGATCTGAGAAACTTGAGTTTTCTGATTCATTGTGTTGGTCAAGACCTCCGGGACAGGGCTGCGCTGGATTTGTGTCCACGCGTTTGCTTCAGCTGTGCCAGTGTCAGCGGGCTGGTACTCCACTTTAGTCCCTGCAGCAGGGCGGATTTCCTACTGACTGATTTTTTTTTTCATTGTTTTAGATTATCCAGCGAGATATCTTAGTATCCACCAGATGGATGCAAAATGCCTCAGTCCACAGATAAAATGTTGACCTGACATTAATGCCCCTTTCTGAATGAGGTCACATTAACTTGTGAACACACGGGGGCCCGTTCTCCACACGTGGATTAACCTTTTACCAGGATGAGAAATCCATAGTAACGGAGACAGCCGTGGGATTTCCTGCCACTGCTCGTAAACAATTCTGGATAAACAGCCACAACTGCAAGTAGCTCAGCGGACGAGAAGCCCCACTTCATTATCAGTGTGGGCTCCCCCTTAGAGAAAGTGGGCCTAGCATTTTCCTTTTTGTAAAAACACAAGTGCATATTTCTCCTGTTTTTCCTCACAATACAGTGCTATTCAGTTGAGTTGTTCACATCCTAATGTGGTCCGTTTCCTTCCCCTCTCTGCACAGAGAGCAGCCCATCTTCAGTACACGGGCCCACGTCTTCCAGATCGACCCCACCACCAAGAAGAACTGGGTTCCCACGAGCAAACACGCTGTCACGGTCTCCTACTTCTTCGATAGCACCAGGAATGTATATCGAATCATCAGCCTGGATGGGTCCAAGGTGCGTACGAGTAAAGCCACTTCTTAAGCCCCAGCTGGTGCACGATGGTAGTTTTAAGCTGTGTTAACATATTTATCTACATCCTCTGGATTTTTTAATCCACCACACTTCACCCCCCCCCCCCCAAAAAAAAAAAAAATCTATAAAATTACTTTTTTTTTTTTAAATAAACAAAAAAAAAAAATTC
>VOQJ01013438.1:14785-49545 GCA_015052665.1 Apistogramma diplotaenia | reverse complement strand
TTTAGTATCAAGAAATAATACTTGTTATGAGGGCATGATGGCCATAAACTATATACAATGTATCATGTTTTAGAATTAACTGAACTAAAAGGCAAGCATCATATAACATTCTATCAGGATAAAGTGGAGCTCATTTAAATGACTTTTTACAGTAAGCCTTGAGTTAGTTAACTGTCTCACACACACACACACACACACACACACACACACACACACACACACACACACACACACACACACACACACACACACACACTGCATACATTACACTTGCAATGAATTAAACAAAGAAACACTCAAAAAAATATGAACACTTAAACCCCAAAGATTAAGTTAAAATGACTTGTGACAGTCTGGTGACGTCTGTGCGCCGCAGACGCGTGACACCATCGGTGAACACACTCAGTACTGAGAGCTCTGAACTCTGGTCGCTGACCAGCACATGGACTGTTGCATAAAAATCTGAAATACTGGTTTCTATTTAAGCCTGAAATGAATGTATACACAACGAATTAACAACGTATGTGCTCATACATGAAATAGAGAAGCTGTTATGTGTGTTTATATTTTTGTTGAGTGTACGTGACATAAAATGCAAAAACACATGTATCTATCTTTGTGGCCCTAATCGAGGCACGAGTTTAAAGCAAGAGTGCTGCACAACAGCTGCCTTCTGTGGATGAGTTAGACACACAGAACAAATTTAGTCACCAGGCTAAAAAAGGGATCACTACTTATTTCTTACAATGGATGACTTTCTGTGACTCACTCTGTAAGGATGAACCCGAGGCAGAAGAGACGCCTGAGCAAACCTCCACAGAAGGCCTTGGTCTCCTGTCTGAGAGAAAATCAGGGCTTCCTTCCCATCTTCACTTTGCTGGTAAACATTTAGTGTTCCCATTCCTTTGCCACGCATGAAGTACCACAGCTGCACACAAGATCCTTTACCTAAGGACAGAAAACCATATCTGAAGCCCCCGAACTTTTTGTCCCCGTCTGCACTGAATAAGAATACTAGTGGCTCCCCTCACCTGCTGGGTGCAGAGGTGAAAACATCGCAGCTTTCTGGTCGGCTCGGTCGGCAGATGAGGAGGGCAGGTAGTAGTAATGACCCGTAGGTGTGTTGGTGGTGTGGTCGCTCTCTGGTCCCGTGTGAGGGTTGTTAGCAGAGCCCGAATATCTGATCCAATCAAAGTCATCGTTTGCCTGCTGCTGCCAGTTACAGCTCCCCTCCTCAAAGTCGCACAAATCTGTATGACATTATTATTAACTTAATCTGGGGACATTAGGCATAATACTTCTTGATTAATATTGTAATAACTCATCATGTTGGACTTGTGCATGGCTTATTAATATACTAGATCTCTTTTTCTGAGATAAGACTACTCTCAGCTGCTGTTTCAGTCACAGGGAGCTTCTGTTTGAAATTTATTAGTGCAGACAAATGTAAGGCAGAAGGTTAAAACAGCAGACAGATGCAGGCCATCAGCTGCACTGCCACATCAGAGGGAGAAAGAAAACTTAGCAGCTTTCCCTCAAATTTGTGAGGGTTTGTTTACGATATGAGGAGATGACACTCAGGTGTGTTAGTGTATTAGATCCCCGCCTGACGTATCTGGCAGGTTCTTCTACATTTATGGCACCAGGAGACTTTTGCTTTTAAAATAAATTGTTTCATAATGCATAATATGCTCATTAGTTGATATGTATAGCAAAAAAAATCCCTAAATTACAGACATCCATGTGGTTTCTTGGAATTTTCATCAACTTTTTTTTTTTTTACCAGACACGGGGCATGGTCCAGGCCTGAGGGAGATATCATCAATGGCTATATCTCCAGCCTCTCCTCCCACCGTTGCCTCCAGAATAACCTGGTGGACTTTCTGCAGGTTCACATGGCTCTGAACCCGCAGCCACTCATCGCCTTGGTTTCCTGATTTTTGCCACACCTACAGGAAAGACAGGAGGCTGATTCACTCATCCCAATGAGGATGTGAGGAGGATTTTTGCAACACAGCGGTATGCAGCAAAATTGTGCATCCTGCACTCATTATGCCATGCATTAATGTTATTTTGCAATCAGCATTTCACAACTATGTGAAAAGTATAATAACACAGAGAAAACTCAGTGGAACCAGCCACAAATATTTCTCAATCGCCCACACAGATGTTTTTCTTTTTTCTGCAGTAAGGGGAAGTAATGTTTCCAGACTTGAACTGAATCACTAACGAAAAGGGGAAAAAAAGTAGCCCTGTTAGGCGTTTGACATCTTTGTTGCTTCACTGGATATAAAATTACGTGAGAAAACGATTAATTTCATGCATATTTTACCAGCGTTTTCATTAAGGGATCAGCTGTGAGCAGAAACATCTTGAGGGAACCCACAGTGGCTCCAAACATGTGGTACCAAAATGTCAAACAGTATCCTTCTTCACCAGCAGGTGGAAGCAGTGAAGACTTCAGCTGGGCTGAATAACCCTTCAGACTTGGAGAGGAACTCTCGCTGTAAAGGTAATTCCCTGTGAAACAAAAACAAGAAACTTTCCAGGTTTTGACCCTTTAGTAAAATATATATTCAGGTTAAATATGTGAGGAGAGATGTTCCACTGTTTCAGAGGCAAGAGAATGTCAAAATATAGAAATTGCTAAATGAAAGCAAACATTTAGACATTTTACAAGACTTTAGATTCACGCATGTCACTGCTTCAAGCAACCGAATATTATTGCTTTTTGGTAAGTTTACATATTCTCGAAGCCAAGCTAATGTTTCTAATAATTTATGAAACTTCCCCCTTTTTAAACAACTAATCAGTTTAAAGCTGTAACTGTAACATCTCTTCTGAATTGTCTGATTTGAGGAACATATTGTTTTATGACTTTGTGGTGGAGTTTTTGTCATGTTCCACTTGTCATAATCAACAGTCAACAGTCACTTCCCAGCAATGCTCACTTAGTAGTGGCTGCTGGTCTGCAAAAGTTACAAAGGCCAGCCTTAAGGATACAAGGCAATAAGCAATTAAGAAGTACACATCACTATGATATCATTTCTTTGAAAATTTGTTTGTATAATGATAGTTTAGCATAAGGAATAAGGACCTTTGCCAGTGGTGTGGTCTCCTGCGGGCCCAGTGTTGGGGGTTTGAGTGGGACCTGACCCACTCAGCCAGTCCAGCTCATCTTCAGCCCCCTGAACCCAAGAACACAGACCATCTTCAAAAGAACAGTCAAAGGATGGCAGAGCTGAGGCGGAAAAACGGAAAAAACGAATCAGATTTCCTTTCCAGTCTCAGTGGCAGTTTGAACATAGCACAAATATGGATATGATATGATACATGCACCACAAACATTCCTCTGCCTCTCATTTCAAATAATCACATCATTTTGAATAAACTTTATCTACCTGGTGGTTGGTAGGATGTTTCACAGTTTAGAAAAGAGATATCATCCACAGCAACAACATGGTCTCGAGTAGCAGCTGCTTCATTGATGCCACTGAACACAACCTGAGGACAGATCGGACACCTTTAAATGATCAGTGTGACCCCAAACAAAGGACACACGCCAGCTGTGCTGCACTTATGGAACGTACAGCCTAACTGGAACATGTGATGAACTTTACAGTATTCACACAGCAGTGTCAGCTTCATGCATGCTGGACACCACTCACAAACTAATATACGCGCCCTTAGTATTTTTGTTTATTATGCATTTGTTACAAATATTTTTGAAACAGATTCAAAAAATGCACCTGTTTCAAACTTAGATATAAATGACACAGATATAAGCAAAACATGACAATATATTCTATGCTATACATCTGCATTAACAAAACAAACAAAAAAAGTTGTTTTTAAGGTAGGAAGTCACTAACAACTGCTTGACCAATGAAAAAATTTCAATAACTGTCAAAGGCATCATATATTAGGGAGCGTGAGCCCTCATCTTGGAGGACGTTTTTTTCGTTTGTCAAAACATGTCAACATTTTCATTGTTGAAAGGAGGCATAATCAAACCCGATAAGGCTGCTGGTGCAGGCCGAGAGGCAGATGCTCCGGGGTCCAATGAGAGACAGTGCTGTGACTACGTGACCACAAGATTGCTTCACTCCCTTCAGCTTGCTGCATAAGCACTCTGAGTGACCCAGCGCTCTCTGCACTTATGTGGAAGTGAAACCTGCGTTTAGGAAAGAAGGAAGGAAGATGCAGAGAGCGTTGGATTGGGAAGAGACTTGCATGGTAGAAAGAAGGGAGGGCAGCTTTGAAGCGTTGAGCAATTCATACACAAAAATATCCAACAAGTCCATAAAAGTGAACAGATTTGAGGCGATCGTTTATCTGTCGGTCACTCGCTTACAGAATCTGGCAGAAAGGGGATGAAGGAGGCAGCGGGGGACTCTGCAGTCGAGCGTCACTCTGTGCAGACCGCTCACTGAAATTAACTCTCATGTAGTAACCTGAGAATGGCAGACAGCTGGTGTTTAATCATGCTCAGTATCAGTGAGAAGTGAAGCTACAGTATGATTGTAACATCATTGAACTGTTGAATTAATCAGTGAAAGACTGAAGCCACCTGTGTCTGTAGTGTGATCCGTGGGTGGCTCTGTGTCGTTCCTGGCTCTCTGTCTCTGCCACCTGCTCTGCCCATCACTGACATCAGTCCACTGGCACTGATCGTTCTCAAATGTGCACGGACCTAAAGGGTTAAATCAAGATGTAACACTGATGTGGACACGAGTCATTCAGGAGAAGCACACTTTCAGCTAATAGTTAAAAAAAAATCACACTGCTCTATGTGTGCAAGCAGTAAATTCTCTTCTTGGACTTGTTAAAGAGTAGTTCGACCTGTTTGGGGATGACTGTGCCACTCATTTCTATCCATCTGTCTCTGCCTGCTTGGTTTTCTGAAAGCTTCAACAGCTAATGCATCTTGTCCACTGTACCTACTCAGTGCAGCTGGACTCAACTTCTTTAGTTTCCATTACAACTCAACTGAGCACCACCTCAGTGTAGGTGAAGTCGATATAGCAACGCGGGCAGTAGTCTCTTGATGTAATTTGTATGTGACTCAAAAACAATGCAACAATGTCTGCACTAGTGTGTTGTGCGATGTACCCACAAGCAGCCATTAGCTCGGTGACCTCGTGATGAACTCTCTCATTTATCATCGCCCCGTGTAGCTCCCTCTGGATGCTCTCATCTGCCCCCGAGCACAGAAATATCTGCACCTCCTCAGTCAACCGCAGTGTTGGTTTGCGTGCCTCCGTTTCCTTGCTGCTGTTCTATGAAGTCACATTTTTGGATCGCTTGGAGCCCCTGCTGAGTGGGTACTAAAAAGTACCTGGTACCTGACAGGAAAGCCTACAAACCGTGCTGACTCGAGTCGAGCTGCGCTGAGTAGATACTACTGGAAACGAGGCACAAGCTTTTCTTCTATACAACATCTAACCCTCACATCTCACCTCAAATCACTTAAACAAAATTTCACACCAAATAGATTGCCAATAAAAACATTAACTCTTTACTCTCCTGGGGGGAGACATAAATTTTAAAACACTACCCAGCAGAACACAATGAAACCACAACAAGACATTATAAAGTTGTACGTGATGGAGATGAACCTCCAGCCTGTGTGAACAGAAACACTGAATGCAATATGCAGTTCTCACCACAGCCAGCTTCGTCCTCCCCCCGCGGGCAGTCTGGATAATAATCACATTGTGAGGTAGCCAGAATACACACTTTTCCCGGTGACTGCCAGCAAAAAAACTCAGTGTCCTGCCACACCAAAAGAGACATACCCACGTTATATTGTTCAGTGGAATGGTTTCCACGCTTCCTAAGACTGGTCACACAAACAGGATGCTTTTCTTTAAGTTCAAACTGTGCAGTTCACCTGGCAGGGGTTTATTGGTGCGGAGGTCAATGGTGGAGAGGTAGACGACGTGTCAGGTAGCTCGCTGTTGTCAGGGTCAAATATGCAATCCCTGGAGAAAGATATGTCATCGAGTGCAACCAGACCTCTGGCACCGTCCCCGAGCTCATACCTAAAGACAATCTAAGGATGAAACAAAGATTACACCGTGACCACGACCTTTTACCTAGTATTCTACTTGGGAACACAAACAACACATAACTAAGGTGCAATTACATGTCACATGCATCAAGCATCCATTCACCAAGAGATCATTTTTATATGAGGGCCTTTCACAGATTTCTTGGTCTTATATTTTCAATAATGTCTTTAATCTTCATGGCTGTATGTCAATGACTTGATTTTAAATAAAAGTAAACATAACAGATTTAACAATCTAACATTTTTGCGGATGAGGTGGTGGCGCTGATGTGCATGTCCTCACTAACCTTGCTGCTGGCCGTGGGGGACAACGTAACCTCGGCTCTCTGCCAGCTGTAGCTCTTTGACGCTTCCCTGAGCCATAACACTTTGTCGCCACTCCCAGAGCACAGACTCCTGGACCGTGCAGTCAGTCTCCCTGCAGCGTCATTCAGGCTGAAGTAGAAGAATCTCATCTACAAGTATTGTAACAATGGCATAAGCATGAAAAGAATGGGATGATGTTAGTTAATCATATTGCAACTTAGAGTAGAGATAAGCATAAGAAAGATAATAAAAAAAACCTACATGCAGATATGCAGTATTATTGTAGTGATATAGGTACAGAAGGGGTGTGGAGCTGATCTCCAGACTGGATTCAAACTCAGTCTATCTGTGACAGTGTTAACCGTTCTGGTCTGTGATCTTGTGTATGTGGCATCAAAAATTTAATGAAATGACTCGTCAGGACTCTCAAAGAAAAGTACACACAGTAAACTCACGGTGCAGTTTAAGCTGGGTAATAAAGTTCTGGACAGAATCTCTGCCGTGTCGCCCGCAATCAGGTGAGTCCCAGGTATAATGTAGTAACCTGTATGATGACATCACGCAATAACACATTAGTTTAAATCAAAGCGCTGCAGACTCGGGGAAAGGATCATTAAGACCCTGAGTCTCATACCTGCATCAGAGTTTTCAGTGTGGTCTCTGGGAGGTCCGCGCTCGGGCCAGGCTTCCTCTCCTTTGTGATACGTCCACTCAACTCCAGGTGTGTCCACATCACTCTCCGCCCAAGAACACAGACCCTGTTCAAAGCTGCAACGCTCCAACACTCCTTGTTCCTCTACATGTTTAGCAGGTAAAGGGCGATAATTACTTAACATGAAATAGTCATTTTATATAAATAAACATAATTAATACATGAAAACTGAATTAAACTGAAACACAGTGTCGACAACTCAGACATTTTTTGTCTCACCGCAGTTGTTTTCATCGGACCAGTCACCGCAGTCATCGCTGAAGTCACACACACGGCTGGTGTCCACACACACACTGTTGTTGCATGTGAATGCACTCTCAGGACACTGAGGCTCGGGCTCTAACAAAGAAAACAAAAATTCTTTAAAAGGGACATAAAGAATAAAGAGGAAATTTTAGCTCATGGTTAGGGCAGGTAGCCTACCAGGCAGTGTGCAGTTGGTGAAGTCGACATCATCAATAGCAATGTATCCGGGCGTGTCGAAGCTCCTGGAGGCTTCAAACAGGATGGTGAAGTCCTGAGGTATTCGACCAACCGTTACCTCACTATGTTGCCACGAATCTCCCTGGTTACCAGATAGCCACCACAGTCTAGTGGTCCTGGACCCCTCCTTCAGGAGCACATTTAGCTCTTCTATGTCTGCAAATGTTGGAATTTTTTAAATTTTATTTTATTCTGATGATTTATTGCAATTTTTTTTTGCTGTACACAAGCATACTGTAAACATACCCTCTCCATACATGTTGTAGAAGAAGTGTAGTGTGCAGGTGGTGCTGGCCTGGTTCATGGTTGGGCTCTGTAGAGTTGCAGATCTTATTTGACCACCTCGGTCAGGCTCCACTGCCATGTACCAACCTGGAGGAATCAGATCAGAACCTACTCAAAACTCTGCTGGTTGTGCACATCGTGTAACCATGGAAACCACATAAATACACATTTTGCTATTATTGTATGTATCATGAACACCAGATCTATCAGGGTTACATGGGGTGGTCGAATGTTGGCGAGAATCATAGCAGATTAATTAATTTGCAGCTGTTATATCAGATATATAACGCAGATGTATAACTCAAATAAATATTGAGTTATGCTTTTGGAGCAGTAAAAGTACTGTGGAAGCTGACTTAACCAATAAATTCAGAAGTGCAATAAAGAAGTGCACAAGTGGGAGGCTTATCTGAAAACGTGAGTAATCACAACCCAACTCAGTGCTAAACAAAGCTGTGGAAACTGTCACTAATGTACTCAGAATTCAAACTCTGACATTCAGCTTCTGTTTTCCTTTTCAAACCTCCCATCACGCCACCAAAACGTTTTTTGGGATCTTCTTGACAGTCAAAAGATAAAAGTGGTGGATTAGAAAAGGTCTCAGAGATATCTGAGAGAGTGTGATTTGTCACTTTGTGTAAATGTATTTTTTATGTGTGTGCATTCAGCCTTACCCAGATTAGTGCCCAGAGTGTTGTCCACAGGGGGTCCTGTGTTCCCAGTAGCATTACTTCCTCTCACCCACTGATACTGGCCAGCACTCATGTCCTCCCAGTTACATGTGCCATTCTCAAATGAACAACCCACAAACCCCAAATCTGTTTCATTATCTGTGCCAAACAGAAAATAAATATTATTTTATTATGCAAATTGTTTCATTAAGAAAAAAAAGGAATGCAACTAAAGACCATTAGCGGTACCTTGACAGGCACCTGCTGTGAGGCCAATGTCATCAATGGCAATAAATCCTCTGTTGTTAGTCTCCGCCTCGATCAGCAGCTATTTTTGAGAGAGCATGTAAATATACACATAATATTCCTTGTCTCTAATATAAAATCTAAATTAGTTTTGGGATACCTGGAAAGGTTTGGATGATTCTACAGACTGAGAGAACCTGCTCCAGCGGCTCCCACTGCTGTTACTGTGGAACATCAGGTCGTCCTCTGACGGCCCTGAACGGACGAACACCCACAAAGCCCCGGAGTTGCTAGCAGACAGACACATTACATAACAATTTAACAAAATTCTCCATAACATGCCGACACTTGCAAAACATGTTACACTTGCATCAAAACTACAAAAACAGGAAATTTACACTATCTTTTCATTTAAAAATCCATAGTTACGTCTTTCTTTGTTGTAATTTGCTTTACTTTGCTATTTTTTTTTTGCTTATTTAGCTTCTGTTCAGGCGTTCAAGGGAGTTTTTGGTTCACAGTCTTTTGCAACAAACTGAACTCTGCCACAGAATATTCTTAGTCTTGCACAAAGTAAAGCAGGTGATTCACGACTAAATGACATTTGTGCACACTTCCTGAGGAAGTCGGTGAGGAAACTAAACAGGATCAACAGGATGAAGTGCATCCTGGTATTTCACTGCCACATACCATATTTAGTGATAAAGCAGCATTTTTTTTTTGCTGACCTGTCGTCCATATGGTACCATAAGGTGAGACAGGAAGTGGTATCTTGAGGCTGGATCCATTCAGACACCACCTGGGCTACACTGCTGTGGTTTTGGTTTGGTGATGAGCTCAGCAGGAACCAACCTACATGCAAAAGAAACAAAAATGTTATTAAATAACAAAATGCATATTAAATTAATATTGTTAATACTTTTCAATGCTGCTACTTTATCTTGTAGTAATTCAAACTGGAACTACAGGAAGATAAAAGTTAATGGGAAAATATTTTTTCTCATGACATTAATGCCATTTCCAAGGTTTAGGTAAGAACTTTAAATACAGAGTATATTTATAATTTAAATGTGGGAAGGGAGGAGGTTAGGTCAGCAACAGGACATAAGTCAGGCATAAAAAAGAGAAGTTGTAGTTGAGGAAAGTAACTCTATGGCAGTTAAGTATTAACTTCAGTTCACACAAATCAGGTTGCAAACTCAGCATTTTATGAGATAATTAACTGACTCCCAGATGATTCACACCATCTGTCACATTCTGAAACTCTGAAGAGACAAAATGTTCAACGAGGACTGACATCTGCCTGACTTAATGCTATCAGTTCATTTACTTACAATTTCTGCCATCAACAGTCAGCAAAAAAAGAACTAAACATTACAGCACCATCAGTTGTGTTTTTCACCACTTGCCTGTTGCTAGAACTGAGCAGTTAGAATGAACCTAAACTGAAAAACCAGGGAAGGATGTTAAAGACATTAAAGCAGTCCAGAGAGCTGACAGGACTCTCGTGAGTTAGCCCTTTTGTATTATTCATAGAATATGTATGCAAATACAAAATGTTGTAAGGTTTTACATATATTCCAAATAACTTCAAACATTTTTTAAGCCACTGCAGTTATTTGTGGAAAACTGAGAGATCAGCTTCTGGAACTTCTCAAGAGAGTTTGATGATTTTACTTGTTTCTTAGTTCTTTTGTGTAATATACACAAATATGCAAAATCTTTGTGCAACTCTCCCCACAAAGCTCAGTGTCATGCTGTCAGACTCAAATGCAACTGAGATAATATAAAGCCACAGGAGACCTCTGCCAAGTGGTTCAAGATGATGGGAAACCTCCCCACCATGTAAAAACCTCCGTGCAATTATACCAAAGAGAACTGTTACTGTTTTAAAGACAAAGGGTGGTTGCACCAAACATTGGCTGATGAATTTTTTTCAGTGTATTACAGCTTATGAACCCCACGTTTTTAGCGCCGAAAGCGTTTGCCCAGTAATCCACGTTTAAGATCGTACCCTCCGGGGTTTGAATGGTATGGTCTGTTGGTGGCCCATGGAAGCCTCCTCTGGCCAGAACCCAGTCATGTCCATCTTCTTTAAGGATGTTGACCCAGGTGCACTGTCCAGACTCAAAGTCACAGCTTCCTGGAGGACTACAGGCCCCGTTCCTCACAGAAACGTCATCAATTTTAACTGTGGTATTTGTGCCAGGGGCATGGACGGCCTGAAACGCCACCTGATCAAGGAACACATGTTTTAGATAGCATTCCCACAGGAATGAGAGCAGCTCAGTGTAAGTAGAAAACAGTTTGTCAGAAAAGGAAATATTTGTGGAACAAAAACACTTGCACTGAATTTGGTAGGTGATGATACAGTGACTTCTGCCACCTCCCAGCCTGTAGAGGGCTCGCCACTCCGCTGCCAGAGGACATCGCCAAGATTTCCACTTTGTCTTACATGAATAGCAAGGTTGCTAGAGGAGTCTGTGGGTAACCAGTACCTACAAAAATAAAACACTTACATTAAAGCTACATTAAAATGTGCACCAGTCTTTATCCTCTACATTCAAATGTGTGATGGCATCTTCGGACTCACCAGAAGCGCACACACATTTCTGTAGCTGAAACAAACTCTGGTGTGAACAGCTGAGCTGTTTCAAGCTGTGTAGAATTTGATGTCACAGTCATGTAGAAGCCTACAAGAAAAAAAATTAGTTTTTAAAGACAATCTTTTTTTTTTTCAAGCCAAATTACCAACTAAAGACAACTGTTGCTAGGTAAATGTGACAAAAGTAAATAAAGAGTTGATAGAGTTGTATGAAATATTGTAAAAATAAAGGTTTGCAGACTTGAAATGATAAAACTTTGTAGTCGTATTGTCACAATAAAAGTATACGATTAAAATAAATATACACTATGTCCCAACTTGCATTTTGCAAGCTGTATGATTTATATCATGGTTCATTGCCCATCATTTTCGAGCTCTAATCCACAGGTCAATATCAAGGGACAACCTATGGCTAACAATATGCTGGCAGCATGTTTACAGTGTAAACTTCCTTTTGTTGGCGTGAGACCATGACCGCACACATTTCACATTCTGCAGTTGCACTGTGCCACAGTTCTGCACTTACCATTCTCAGTTCCATATGTGTGATCCACATGATGCTTTGTTCCTTTTCTGCGACCCCACCGACCCAAATGACTGACATCGTTCTCAAAGCCACACAAATCCGAGTCAAATCCGCACACATCTAAGTGGTTTGAAAGGTATGAAAGTTAGAGGTCAAAGCTTTTTTTTTTAAATTTAGGCTGTCTGCTGATAACTGGCAGTGCTGGGTCAGTGTTTGGATACCTTGATTACCGCAGGCCCCCTCTCTAACTTTAACATCATCAATAGCAATGAATCCTTGGCTGCTGGTGTCTCTGTGGCCACTAAACGTGACCTGCAGATAAAGGATAATGCAAAGTTTAATGTTGGCAAAAGTATTGCATTAACTTTTTCTGAATTACAATTTTATTCATAATCTCTCATTTTGGCTTTTGGCTGTACATCAGTCAATAAGAAACAGAAAATGCATTAAAGTAGCAGGTAAAAATACGATTTACCTGTATTGTGTCGTTCATGCTGATGGTTACTCGTGCGTTCATCCACTCTGGGTTCTGCGATCCCCGACGAGTCCAGACTAAGACGTCAGACGATTGCTGCAACAAAGCATGTAACGCAAAGTCTGAAGATGATGTAAAGCACACCTGAAGGTTTGCAGCTGTGTTAACAGGGGTACATACTGTTTGAACCAGCAGATCCAGGTGTGACACTGAAGGCCCGAGTATGTGATACCAGAAATCAACACAGATTTGTGATTGACGGGTAGTGACAGGAACAGAGACGGCTGCTCTTTCACCATCCTTAGATCCAAATCCATTGATGAGTAAAAAGAAACCTTGGGAGAGGAGAGAGGATGAAGATGAGAAGAAAAAAACAAAATACGGTGAAAACAGTGGAAGACAAAGCAGCATTGTTTATTTTGTTGTTGTTCTTTTTTTTTAATACTTCATGGAATGAAAAATATGCAGAAAATATGTGGATGGATGCATGGATGGATGGATGGATGGATGGATGGATGTTGTGAAGGGGAACATGCAAAGAGTAGGTGTAACAGAAAAGGATGCTAGGATGCTGTGTTGGTGGCCCCTAAAGAGAGCAGCTTGAACAACCAGAAAAATTAGGTTGGGTATCAAAATGATTAATTTTAGATCAGGTTTCTCATTAAACTTCTGTTGTTGCGCCCCTGTTGTGTAGCAGTATGTGTGCCTATATGAGTGTAAAAACAAAAACAAAACAACACCTTCATTATTCTCAATAGTATGATCATACTGTGGTCCATCCCACGGTTGGTCAACTGGAAGTCCACTACTGAGACTCCAATTAAAATCATCAGTGACCTCCTGGACCCAGTTACACAAACCTGTTTCATAAGAGATCAATTTCAGTATTAAAAAACCATATAAATGATACACATGAATACACACTCATTAGCTGATGACTTGTGATTAACAAGTAGTTACCAGTGCAAAGGCTTCACTTTTCTGACCAGGAAGCTGCACCTGTCTTTTACACTGTTTATTGTGTTACTGAAACATCAGAATGTACCTTCATATATTCATGAACCTCCATTTGTAAATAGAAAAGTTTAAACAGTTTTTACAAGTTTAGTGTGAATAAGAAGCTCTGATAACATTTGAAGGTCTTTAAATGCAACAATACGAAATCAAAAGGTTTAAACGCATCAGAAGAACTTGAATGAATATGTAGGAGAAAGTAAAACTCTCTTGTTCCAGTTTCACCTCCTTCAAAGGTGCAGTCCATGTCAGAGGGAGGAGCACCGGTCGTGGTGGTGGATGGGTATGGTGTAGTGGTTGGAATGAGGTCAACACAAGACATGTTTCTGATTATGTGAATGTCATCCAGAGAAAAGGTTCCCTCTGTTGAGGCGGGACACTTGGCTTGCAAAATAATCTGTCATGAAGTAAAACAGAAGTCTGAAACTTTGCCCTGATTCATTATTGGTGAATATTTTCATGAAAAACCCACATCAAAAAGCATAAAATTCCTACCTGGTGAGGGCCTGATGCATTATAATCCACCCTGTCTCTGATCCATTTGTTATTCGAATATCCATTTGTCTTCCATATAACACGCAGTCCAGCGATCTCACTGACAAACACTGTCACTGTAATATCTGAAGGCCCTAGGTCATCAAGAGAAGAATTAGTTGTTACCTCAGCCGAGGAGGTTATGTTGTTGGTAGCAGTTGTGTATGTATGCATGCCATTCAGGCTGTTACTGTAAGTGTGGTGTGCAATGTCAAAATATAGAAAATACCGTCACATGTGACCTCTGACTAACTGTTTCTTTGTAACAATGTTCAGTTTTCATGTCTTTTATCTTTAAATAACTTTGAAATTCCAATCTGCGCTTCTTTCAAGTTGACCGCAAAATGTATTATATTTTGGAGAAAGTGTTGTAAAGAGAGAGAATATGTAAAGAGACTGAATATGTACAAAATACAAAACTATTCCCTTAAAAATAAACACTGCCCAGAGAATGAGGTGCTGGTTTGCGCTCTCGGAGCACTTCTAGCTGGTTTGTCGTCTCCCGTGCCTGGTTTTGGGTTTTGCTTCCACTCTTCTATCTTTGATTTGATTGTCTACAGTTGTGTCTTGTTGCCCTCCTAGTTCCACTCCTATTTCCTCAAGTGCAGTCCTTTGCCCTCAGTCTTTGTCTTAGCGTCTGTTTAATCACTCCTGTGTGCTCTTCGTTGTTTCTTGTAGAGGTCAGTGTCTTTTTGTCTCAGTATGTGCCTCCCCTGTCTGTATTGGATTTGCTCTTCAATACTTTATTTAGGGCTTTTAAGAATGAATGATGCCTTCAGAAACAATGGCAAAAACAAGGGACATTAACCTCTGTGTCTAATAAAAAGCATTCCTAATGAGAAGACTTTTTGTATTTTTTTTAACTCTATTACATTTATCAATAACATTTGTTAGTGTGTCAGTGTCAATCCCCTCAGTTGCTTCCTTTGCAATAAACTGCACTTTTCTTCATGCTTCTGATGTTTGATGTTAGCAAGCCAGACCTTGTACTGTCTGCCCCAATATTTGCAGACTGTTAAAAATTAAAGTTAAATTGATACCTAAGTAAAAAAATAAAGCTAACAGCTAACAAAAACCATGAATGAACTCACTATTTGAAAGCCACGTTTGAATGTAGTGCCACATCTCCAGACAAGCTTGGTCTACAGGCATCATAAATTCACTCTCCAGTTGTGCAACTTTTTCTTTATCAGAGTCTGATGCCGTGAATAATGCAAAGTGGCCTGTAGAGATACACATGTAAAACATCTTGGTGGATAAAAATATATTTATTATCACATATTCCAAGAAGCACATTTAATGTGCTTCACTTTTACGGTAAATGTTGAATAAGTGAAATTCTGATTTTCAGAGCACACGTGATGTAACTTACCTAAAGGAGATCCTATGGTGTGGTCCCTTTGTGGAATAAATGAACCTTCACTTTCACCTGAAAGCCAGTCCCACTCCACGCTGAACTCTGGCTGAGGACTGTTGACCCAACCACAGAAATCCATCTCAAAGTCACAAAAACCTTCAAGGAATAACAGAGATTAAGCAGGTAAATACACATGCTGCACAACCCACTCAAACAAACAGAGATTATATTCTTTGACTAATATTTACATTTTTTTATTTAAAACTTTTCAGTGGTTACTCACCCGTCGGTGGGCAGGCATCATTCAGGACTATGAGGTCATCAATGGCAATATCTCTCCTTGGACCATCGCCAACTATCGCCTCAAAAATCACCTGTCAGTCAGAAGGACCAATGACGTGTCAGTTCACAGTTCTGTCCTTCACATGACATCCTTCACAGAAATACTGAGTGTTTCCTCGCCTACTTCACTAAAATATATATATAAGCCAAAAATCCATCCATCCATCCATCCATCCATCCATCCATCCATCCATCCATCCAAATTGTTTTTAACAACTGATAGTTTAAATGACTTGATAAAATAAGTCACAAGGAAAAAGTTGAAAAGTAGCAAATAAAATCTTTGCGTTTAACAAAATTACAATAAAACAATTTTTAAAAATCGCTTAACTGATTCTTTACATCAGCTGATTGATAACAGGAATCTTTGTGGCTCTATGAAGTTATAGATCAAGTTCAATAATAATGTGCCAAAGAAAAGAAATCTATAAACAAGTTACTAAGTAAACACTTGTAACAGCTAGAAATTCTAAAGTTACATAAAAGCCACAAAAATATAAACAAAATCATCAACTGTGTACCAACCTGATATGAGTTATGAGGACTGAGAAGTGTCACCCTTCCATGCCTCCAGTGCTTCCCCTGATCGCCTCTTCTGGTCCAGAGCTGGATGGGATCTTTGCGGCTGCCAGGGGTTTGAAGATAAACACTTAGCTCACCCACTCCACTTCCCTCCATGTAGTACCAGAACATTAGGCATTCTCCTTTAGAAGGCGTGGGCTCCAGCACTGCAGTCATTATTGCACCTCTGGAGCCCACAGGATGGCTCCACAGCTGAGCACTCAAGTAGTAACCTACAAATATGAGGAGTTACATGTATGTCACTTCCTGCCCTGATTTGTGATCTCTAACAGTCTGATTTGATGATTGCAAACCAATGGGAAACATCTGTTGCTCATGTACTGTAGGTGGCACATGTGCATGGCTGGGTCCTGTCATAATTTCAATCCTCCATATGCCCAGTGAACCTAATGTAAAGTTGACTTTGGCATTGATCAAATTTAGTACTGGCATTCATAGTCCATGGAGGATGAAGCAAATCATTTTAGGTGACATTTAACATCAACCATGTTTGCATACTAAACAGGTAATCCTCTCCAAGCAGTGCTGTAACACTGTAATGCCTCACAGTGCTGCCAGCATGGCTATAAACACTTAGAACATTTGCCCACCTTGATCTGTACCCAGTGTGTGATCTGAAGCAGGGCCTGAAGAGTTGGCTGGCTGGGGCCCCCCGGTGATCCGACTCCAGCTGAAGCTTGCAGACGGGTGAGGCAGCAGGCCACAGAGGGAGCCCTGGAAGGTGCACTCTCTCTCCGGTGGACAAGAACCATTTTCACTGCTTGACACCACTACATCATCAATGGCTATTCTCCCTTGTTCGCCTCCCGTGACAGCTTCAATAATAAACTGGAAAACAGGTGTAAGTCAGAATTTTAATCATGAAGCACAATGATTTTAAAAAGGTTTTAGCGGTGAATGAAACAAACCCACAGATTCCAATGTGCGCTGAAGCTAATTCATTTAAACTTGTTTTGTTGCTCAAAATAGTTTCCCTCAATGATCCATTGAAAATGATCTTCCCAACAGCAGACAAATAACCACAAACAGAACAATGTCTGCACCTGTATTGGTTTGTCACTGTTGAAGGTAAGATCCGCCTCGTGCCATTTGTTTCCTTGGGTGCCACTTCTCATCCACACAACCGTCTGTGGCTCACCAGAAGGTTTTGCAATGAACTTTAAAGAGCCTGATAATGGGAGAACAGCAGTAGAGCTCATGGATATCAGGAGACCAGTTCATCAAGTTATGGATCCTTTTCTTTCTATACATTTGGATTAAATTTTGCTTGCAAATGCAGTTATGGGCAGTGGGGCACCTACCAATGCTATTGCCAAATATGTGGTACTTGAAGCTCACACATAAGCCTTGATCCGCAGGTTGAGGGAAGCTGATGAGTCTGGCAGCTGATGAGATGTTCAGGGTTTTTTTAGCTTCTATGAGCATGTGGTAGCCGGCTGAAAAAAAGCCAAAGCAAAAATCAAACCCATTTTAAAGCAAACTCATCAAATACTCTCACTAATGAGAAGTATGTCAGAGGTCATCCAGTGATCGATGGATGGCTTTATAATGTACTTAAATGTAACTATATTGTGATTTTCACACCTGCATTCATGATTGTATTCATATTATTTATTGACCATGATATTTTAATCTGGATATCCCAGGGAAATTACCACTTGCTATTCACCAAATATGTCAATCAATAGGATACTCACTATTCCCAGCAGGGCCCACATGTGTATTCTTACTCCTTTTCCACAAAAGACTGGCTGTGTAGTCATGGTACCATGCACAGGTATCCTTTTCAAAGTCACATGAAAGGTTGTCTGATCCAGGTGGGACGTCTCCCTCTTTACAGTATTCAAAGGCGATATCATCCAGCATAACATCCAGTTTCTCCATAATTGTCAGTTTGAATGAAAACAGCAGCTGTACGAAGAGAACAGTTTTACTCTCCATTTCTTCTGGAAAATCAATATTATGAAATAAGACTTTTTTCACCCTTAAAAAAAGAAGTTTACAGTAATACAAAATGTTTTTGGGAGTATAATGCAAATATTTTCTTTACATTTAGGGTCAGATTAACCCATCATTTTGAATGAAGGACACAACTAAACTCTGTTTGTACATAACTCCTTTTAAGCAGGTAAGCACTGTACACATGGCAGCTTCATTTTGCCTCGAATCCACAGTAGTCCAACAAACATGGCTGAAACCATGACGCAATCTCCCAGGTCAAAATTGAGCCATACAGAACAGTCACACTGTCTCTTACAAAGTGATAGCATAGATCAGATTACTGCAATGAAAGAGTTAAAGCCAAAATTTTAAACAAAGATAACTAATTTGGTTCATACACGAGAACAGTGTGTGACCTAAAGCGGGGTGAGCGCAGATCACCACACATTTACATCTAAATTCTGACACATTTGTTGCATGGTTAAAATAATGCATTGCACTATTACAACCATCTCCACTCTATGCCAAATGTCAGGCTCTCATAAACTCACAGATGAGGCTGGTCTATTGAAGGATAAGAGATAATAGATAATAGATTGTGAATTTGTGCCCCCTCTCTTTCCTTTTTCTCAGTTCAGCTGGAGTGATCGTAAATTTATTTTACAAAAGCACTTTTCCAGTGCTGAGTGCTACGGTACTCAACAGTGTCCTGTTTGGACATGAAAAATCAGGAGTTGAGCTTGTTAAGATGTTCTTAGTCTGAAAATGTGGATTGTGTGCATGCAGATGTGCCAAGAACATTCAAATATGAAGTGAAGTATAACAATAAAACTCCCTGGATACAATGGAAGTGTTACAGAAGCACTAAAACCGGAAAGAAAAAAAAGATAAAGATCAATAAAACGTGAAGGACAACATGACACCAAGTTATGCAAGCTTAATAAAACGGTTTATAAGTCACTTTACTAACCTTGTATCCTCCTGGCTGATTACCAATAAATGCTGTGGCATTCTCCCAATCATTCGTTTCACCAGAAATACCCAGCAAATCTGTTTCAGTGTGGTCTCTGACCATATTTAGATTAAGAGTTGATGTTGACGGGAACGACAATGAGTTGTGATCATAAATATGGTACCAAAACCTGAAACATATTAACAGATATATCCCATGAGAGCAGATAACTGCTGGTACAGAGCACACTGATATGCACCATCAATCACGGATTTATCTGTGAGTCTCATATTTTAATTATCCATTTTTAGTACCGGATCTGGCATCCCAGAGCAGTCACGTGCTCAACATAATATTCCAAATTAGCCACTGGAAGGAAACCGCTTTCTTCACTGCCATTTATGTGCATGACATAACCTGTTACCATCAGGAAAGAATATTCAGAGTTAATATTACTATGACAGACTAAATATCATAATCAAATAATCAACTGATACCAACTGTCAGTGCATCCACTTTAAAATGTATCAATAACAAATATGACAGCAAGTTAAAACAATCACCCGATGCACTTCCTGTGGTATGGTCCCGCCCAGGTATTAAGGTCACGTTTGCCATCTGCCTTCTCCAGGAATAGGAGGTTTCACTAACATCTTTCCAGCCACAGGAGTGATGCTCAAAGTCGCATGAGCCTTAAAGATGATATATAGCTTTATGCATTCATCACTGCAGAGACAAGCTAGGAGCTAAGACATGCTAAGGAAGTGATGTGAAGCTTTCACATAGCATCTCACAACCACTGTTTGTAAATCAGATTTTCAGTAATGTGTTTAATAAAAGATAAATATATTAAATCCCATCAAAGTAAGTAGAACACATTATAGTTTAAGTAATTTGTGCTTTGATTTGGTGGTAACATTTCTCATGGCCTATAACGGTTACATAATATTTTACATAACTACATCAAAGAGTTATATATTGTTATATATGAATGTGTCATTTTTTCAGTTATTCAGCAGTTACTCTGTAAACTGAACATGCATAATAGCTGACACTAAAAAGTAAAACTACACTTCAGTTTAAGTAGAAACACCACATACCACAAAACTGCCCATCAGAGCTGTTGCTGCAGTCTTCTTTGAACTCACGGATGACGTCAGCATGAAGACATTCGCCAGAAATACAGTTAAATTCCCCACCAAGATGAGACGCGGCGATGACTAACAATACTGTAACGACAGTTTTGTTACGAGAAGACATGAAAGAGACAAGTTGACATTTTTTTTGATAAAGCACGACTACAATAAACATTCCACAAATTGACATCCTTTAGTTTATATCAATAACAACTCAACAATACAGATGTTGCAAGCTATTAAGCTTCAAGGAAACGTACCTGACAGCAGAACAAATAGTTGCTTCATGTCTAAACAAAGAAGCGAACAAAGAATGAGCATCACTGCATTATAAGCAGTTTGTACCTGAATAACTAGAGAACAGCATTTATTACCACAGCTGAGCTGAGACTGTGAAACCTTATCAAACACCAAAGTCCAGGCTGTCCAGGGTGTACTCAGTGAACCACTTTGCATTTCCGTCAACTGGCTTTATGGCTCTCCGTGGATGCTTCATTTTTATTTTCCAGATGAAAACGAAAAATTTGACATCTTATATTTTTTAGGATAATACTCTTTCAGAATGAACGCACCATGTGATGCTATGGTAAACATTACTTTCTTGACATCCACAAAATGAGCTGGCTGAATTTATGGTTATGTACTTTTCCCCCCATTTGTTATTAAGTAATGTATCTAATGGCTTATCTGTTATGTGCAAAAGTGGAAAAGCGCTCACCTTTTGTCATGAAGTAAACTTCTCCCAATAAAGTCAGAGCTATAATGGTCAACCTTTATTGAATCTTATCTGTCCTTCCAACTGGGGGATTAAAGTACCAGGAAAATGAGATAGGCCGCGTTCTATTTCCATTATGTGAGGTCAACATGTGCTGTGTAAAACAAAGGTCTTAATAAAAGCTATTTAACATCTACTATGGTGAAGAAAAAACAAGGTCCAAAGTTAAATTCTATCTCTAAAAAAGAGCGCATGCAAAGATTTTCATACAGCCATTATTATCAACCATTTTTAGGGCTTTCAGTGATGAGCTAGCTTGACCTCCTCCTGTTTAAGTTAAAGTTATTCTGAATGTAAAACTCTCTCCTCAGAATTTGGTTCAGTTGAACTTATAAATATGTGATGTATCCATTTTGCTTAGCCTTGAGCTTTACTAGTGTAGCAGGTTCATACATGCCTTAGAAAGAAAAGCATCACTGTGGTAACAAAGGCTCATACATCAGCACAATGTACCACCAAAAAAAAAGGAGAATAACCAAAGGGGAAGTGAAAATACAAAATGCAATGATATTAAGGAAGAAATAGAAATGGAAAATAACCATCTGATTGCCTCTACCCCAAAGCAGGATATTGTGTTAGTGTACACAGTGTTTTCCTGATTAGCAACAATGCAGTATCACTTTGCTCTGATGCTCTCAAAAGAAATATTCTGTCATAAAATGCATCTATCATAACATTATAGTTCACAGCATAAATAACATTTGTTACTGTAGCTCTATGGGCAGGGTACACGTTGTATAGGCCGCCAGTTTATTGCACTGCTAACACAAAGAGTCAGACAGCCATTCACTCGCATATTTGCACGCACAGCCAATTTAGAGCTAACGTGCAACATCTTTGTAAGGAGGAAGTCAGAGAACCCATGCAGATGCGGGAAGAACATGCAAACTCCACACAGAAATGCCTCAGCCCAGATCTAAACCCGCTATTACTGTGCTGGCCACTGCATCATCGTGCTGCTCCTTTTATCTATGAAAATCTATTATGCATTTAATGTTTGTGTATGTAAAATTAAATGGGTACATACTTACTGCTTTCATAGAGGGCAACACTATAAATCAAAGTGCGTGAATTGCTGTTTCTTTTGATCACAAATGCTGATTCATGAATCATGTTTAGTAAATTCTCTTACACATTTTTAGGGGAAGTGAATGGGACGGCTTTTGGCCATGTCTGGAGTTTGACAGAAAGAGTGTGTTTGTGCGTGTTTTTGTGTACTTCCTTCCCGCCCCCAGTAGCAAAATGTTGAAATGTGCCAATCTGAAACATGAGACTTTCTCAATGAAAAGGGAAAAAAAAAAAAGAGTCATGCCAGTGATATTAAGATTGCCTCCTTGTCATGTTTAGGCACATAAGTCCTCTGCTTGCAATGCATGGATGTTCTGCTGCTCCGAGACTGATTGAAGAAATGATGACCCCAAGGATAACTCTGGCAGTCTTTGGTCTCTTCATCACAGCATCTCAATGCTTAGAAGGTGTGGTATAAGCTCAAATCTTTTATTTACATTTCCTATTTCAGATTCCATTTATCTCATATGCCATGATCTTACAAGGCTTATCATATTTTTAACAGTTCACACTGTGAGACAAGAAAGAAAAGAAAAGAAACACCCCACAACTTTCCCCTTTTATTTTTTGCAGATTCCCCATTTTCACTCATGAACAAAGCCACCGGTTTTTGTTTGCTGAAAAAGTATAACCGCTGCCTTGAACTGCGCTGGACGACTGGTAACCGGATTTTCGTTACCACGACTAAGAAATGCCTGGGCGCACAGGGCAAAAGTGTGGGGAGCGAAGTGAACCAGTTTGACTGCGACGACAAGAGCGCTCTCCAAAAGTGGGAATGCAGGAATGGAACACTGCTCGCCCTCAAAGATCAAGAATCCTACATTGAGGTCAAAGCTGATGAAACAGTTGCTCTCTCCAGACAAATTGGGCCAAATAACCATTTCACCATTCCAGGGACATCAAGTGGTGCTTGTACGAGAACATATAGAGGTGCAGTCAAAATGTAATGTTTAGTGTGTATGTATATAGCCACTGGAAACCTTGGACTAACAAATGGCAGGCTCATATAAAATATTTCCTGGCTACTGCTGATAATCAATGTGGAGTCTTCTTGCTGTGTATTCGATAGTAATTCATTAGTAATAAAGTGAAAATTAGTTAAGAAATGCCTTTCCCTAAAACAATTTTGCAATATTTTTTATATTGACTCATTTCAAGTTTTAATGAAACTTAACTCAAAACTTTAATCCTTTATTCACTTCTAGAATATTTTACCATTGAGGGAAATGCAATGGGAAAGATCTGCATGTTTCCCTTCTTGTACAAAGACCGGTGGTATGGAGAATGCACGGCATTTGACTCCCCATCAAAGCGGCCGTGGTGTGCAGTTGAAACAAAATTTGAGCATCAACAGTTGGGATTCTGCCCAACCACTTGTAAGTTTGTCAATTTTAAACGTCAATAAAATGATAGATAAAGAATTCATTCATTTTTTAAACTTATTTTTCTGGCAATGTACAGCGACAGATAATTGGACCAAAAACCGTGCAACAGGAGCATATTACCAGTTAAACCTGCAGTCTGCTTTGACTTGGGGACAAGCTCATACCAGCTGTAAACAGCAGGCTGCCTCCTTGGTCAGTATCCTGGATCCCAATGAGCAGGCTTTTATCTCAGGTGAGGTGCCACCTAGTGGATGTTTGACAGTACTGAAACAAATGCAGTGAGAAAATATTTTTATTTTTTCTACCTACCTACCTACCTACCTACCTACCTACCTACCTACCTACCTACCTACTCTTTAATTCTTCTCTGTGTCACAAACACATGAACAAACAGCATTGCTGGGATCCGGGAGAAAAAAACTTTGGATTGGATTAGTTTTGGACCCAGAACATGGCTGGCAGTGGACTGATGGCAAGCCTTTCCGTTATCTGAGATGGGATGCAGGTAAGTCTTCACTGCAAGGGAGAAGTTCCTGTGAACAATAACCCTCAAACATTGCTATTGTTAAAGCTATCTGTATTACTCTCGTGACTTGGGAAACACTGAAAGTTATCTGAAATCAGACAAATATTGGACAAACATTTATCAGCTACAACAAAGCTAAACTTCAATAACTGCCTGAATGTTCTATGCTGATTTTAAAGACTATAAAATTTGCAATATTTTTTGCATGTTTTTATGGTAATATTTTATTATGCATTATGAGATCATGAGTGTTGATGAACATCATTATTATCTTGTTTTAGGAAATCCACTTCCTAACCCAGGACACAACTGTGCAATTCTTGACACTGCTGGAGAGCACACCTGGCAAAGTTCATCTTGCGCCAAGAAAATGGGCTACATCTGCTACAAAGATGGCGCCCCACCAACACCTCCACAAAGTATGGAAAAATGTTCCCCTCTGTTCAGTTTTACACTCATCTGGCCACTCTAATATTGCAGTAGGTGACAGTAGTTACTGTGTGACACCAGCCATTAAATTCTTATATATTTTGTCTTTTCATAATCAGTTGAACAAGGATTTTGTCCAAGCCCTTGGATTCCCTACAATGGCCACTGTTTCCACCTTCAGCGGACTGCTAAAACATGGTCCGGTGCTCAGAAAGCTTGCCGAGCGGAAGGAGGCGACCTAGTGAGCATCCGCAACGTGGAGGATCAAAGCTTTGTCATCTCTCAGCTTGGATATGGTACATGGCAAGCCTGTTCATATACCACAATGTTAATTATGCAACAAATTTCCAACAGCACATATATTTCATGTATTTTTACAGGGTGCATACATGCTGAGACTGAACATCAGCTTCCAGTTCATTATTCACTTATAGCATAATTCAACTTTTATTGTTATGGCAGGAAATTAACTTTAGTTCCACACAGGCTTTTGAACACAGTATATTCATTTCCATTTAATCAAAATGACAGTTGTTTTTTGTTTTGTTTTTGTTTTTAACTTTAACTAGACAGTTGCATCCAATTCATGTTCACTCCGACTGAGTTCATAAAGGTTAAAGGTTTAATCAAAACAGAATGTGTACAAATGGATAACCAGCCAGGGAGTAAGCACATCATGGTATATGAACGGCAGGTTACTACTACTACTGACTGATACATGGTCTGTTATTTTTCTGTAGCATCTAATGATGAGCTTTGGATTGGACTGAATGACAAGAGTACAGAGGGGCTGTTTGATTGGAGTGACCACTCTCATGTAACCTTCACCAGCTGGAAATTTGGAAAACCTGCAGTCTCCACTGATGACGATGACTGTGTTCTTATCATGGAGGAGGTAGGATCAACACAGTGTTAGGGTGTTTTTTATTGCTAGCATGTTAACGATTAACATCCTGATAGCATGCTAGCATGCTAACCAGCACTAAAAACAAAGTAAATATGAAATTAAAATTTTTTGCATTTGGTTTGAGGAGAAAAATGTCAGAGATTATCAGAGTTGCTACAAGATGTTGTTGAGTAAGTACACTTGACCTGCTAGGACAGGAAGTAGGAAAAGCTTAGGGGATCAAAAAAAAAAAGTTGTCATCAGATTAGAGATGTTTCCACATATTCTCCCATGAATACAAACCACTGGTCTTAGTACTGTAAAAGATATGCATCCAGCTTCACGTTGAAAGAGTTACAACCATTTGTGAACATGTATTAAAGTGCAGAGATAAAACTTTTACTGGGCTGCAGGCTGGGAGAGGAGTGATGATGTGTGGTGGTGCAGTTCAGAATGCAGGAAGATGCAGAACAGCTGAGATGATGCCGTCTCTTTCTCAGGACTATTTTGTTGCTTTAGTTTATTATTGTAAATTGTTATATGTACAATATACTAGAGTGTGCATTTAGTAGTACTGATATTTTGCATGTTTTGGGCAGGTTACAGCCTGCTGGAAGTTGTGGGGTTTTGCTGTATGTATGTATGTGGATCCAGTGCTCAGAACTTCAAAGGAATTTTGAGAAATATACCACAGCATCTGAGAATAACTGAAATGAATGGACTTTAAATATTTGCATTTTATTCATTCAGCAATCCAGTCCACAAATCTGCAAGTGTTTACAGCATTTTTGATCTTGCAGAATGGGAACTGGGCAGATCAGTCATGTGATGAGCAGCACGGATACATCTGCATGAAGCAGAGTTCCACTGAAAGCACTGGAGATGAAATAAATCTAGACATTGGATGTAATGCAGTAAGTGAACTTCTTTTTAATATCAATGTAAAGTTAAGGTATAAATTTCACTTTGGAAAAACATTAATACATAAAAAATGAAATGCTGGCTGTGATCAGTGTCTGCTTCCCCACAGGGATGGAAAAAACATGGCTCCTACTGCTACTTTGTAGGAACTGAGACAAAGACTTTCAATGAAGCTAACGAAGACTGCAAGAGTTCAGACTCCTATTTAGCTGATGTTTCAAATGGGTAAGAATACAGCCAGTGGCAAGACTAGTTCATCTTTTAATAAATCGTGTAAATATTTTTCATGAAAATGTGGCTCTAAAACTCACAAACATGCATGCACATTAATGTTCTGTACAGTATATTTCCTATAATTTAACATGACAAGAAATCTGTGAACTGTACGACTATTTGCAGGGTGGATAATGCCTTCCTTGTCAGCTTGGTGGGGTTGAGACCAGAAAAACATTTCTGGATAGGGCTCTCAAATCAAAAAAACATTGATGTTTTTGAGTGGACCAACTCACTCTCAGTCAAGTTCACTCACTGGAATTCTCTAATGCCAGGTATTGAAGTATATGAATTTCTGTCCTTAAATATCACAGATAAACTGTAGCCCATGAATTTTCATGTGATTATAATGTTTTGCCCAATGACCTAAGGTTACCAACAAGGCTGTGTTGCCATGACAACTGGGATTTTGGCTGGACTCTGGGACCTGCTGCCGTGCACCAACAGAGAAAAATATATCTGCAAGCGTCTGGCAGAGGGCGCAGTTCCAACTGTTCCACCACCAACTCTAACTCCTCCCAAATGTGCAGAGGGCTGGACTCCAGTAGGAACAAGAACCATGTGCACTAAGGTACAACTTTTGGTCAGCCTTGACTAAACATACTCAAAAAAATCTTACCTCTAGGGTGCAGCGATTAGCACTGGCATTTCACAGCAATGTTTTTCCTTTTTTGAGCTTGTCAGGCAAAGACGTGTTTGCAGTTCAGATGGTGATTCTGAATATGCTATACGTGTGAATGTGACTGTAAGTGGTTGTCTGTGTCCTATGATACACTCACAACTTGTGTAAATATTTAATGCAAACGTGATCTATATTTTGCATATAAACATATCAAATAACAAAAACAAACATTAAAGAGTTTAAGTTTATCATATAATGTCAAATGTGGCATTATTTCAGCTTCTTGAATCACCTTCTCAACTGTGTTAATGTTCTGCAGATAAAAGAGTTGCTTTCTCTTGTGTTTGAAGTTTTTCACAGGGCCTCGCTCAGAAGAAAAGACCTGGTTTGAGGCCAGGGATTTCTGCAGGACCATTGGAGGAGATCTCCTCAGCATGCACAGTGCTACTGAACTACGACTGTTCAGGTACAGCATGACAATTACAATTACAGCTTTTGCACACAACATCCTCTGTCGCAGGCTTTCCCAGTCTAAATTACATAGCCACTAGGTTAGTATAATAAAAGCTCAAACTCTAGGCATCTGTTACAGATAGGTATTCATAATGCTACTGGGAGGAAACACACCAAGTTACTGTAGATTTACTACAGTAAGAGAAATACTCAAATTTTAATGGTCTGTGTGAAATAAGTCTGTTTAAAACACATTCAACATGCTGGCAGACACGTTTTACATAATTTTAAAGTTTTAACTTGCAGAAGTGAAAAGCACTCATAAATACTTCTGTTTGTGTACAGCAGAGGAGGAAAGGCCTGGATTGGACTTCATATTCCTGAGTCAAGCACTGGCTATGCCTGGAGTGATGGAAGCCCGGTTTGTTAATGCCTTCTATTTTTTAAAAATGAATCCAAATAATGAAATATTATTTTCACTAATATATTTTACAATAACCCAATATAATTTTGTTCTTTGGGTTAACAGGTAGACTTCCAGCACTGGCAGGAAGGAGAACCAAATAATTTCAATGATGCAGAATCTTGTGCTGAGTTTGTGATCCATAACTGGGATGAACCAGGGTCCTGGAATGACTTGAACTGTGACAGCTACAATGACTGGTTGTGTCAGATCCGTGCAGGTACATTTGACTGACTGAATACTGCGGAAACATTTTTTAAACCAGTTTCAGCATTGACTGAGTACATTCATGTTCTTTTCAGTATTCAGGGGTTTAGTTATTCTAATCTCAAAGCTAAAATCATTTTTAAATGAAAATCTTCTCTTTTTGTTCGTGTCCCACTCTACTGTGTAGACGACAGAGTGCAGTTACTGTTTTAGTTTTCCTTTCCTTTGATTTAAATGGACACCTATTTGTGCTCTTACAGGAGTGACTCCAAAACCACGCCCAAATAACACGGTGCCGGGTAAGTTCACATGAAGTAACCTCAAACATAACCTGAGTGACTAATAGATGTACCATAGCACGTTGGAGGGTTGCAGTCTCCTGAAGAAACTGATGAAACCAAAAAGCAGAACACTAACGAGTCCCTGAAATTCAGTATGTGTGTTTCTAAACTTTTACAGAATATAATACCACTTCAGATGGTTGGCTAGAGTGGAGAGGGAATCATTATTTTATTCACAGTACATCTCAGCCCATGGAAGATGCTCGCCACTACTGTCAGCAGAGGCACGGTGACCTAGTGTCTATCACCAGTAAAGAGGAAAATATTTTCTTATGGAAACAGGTAATTATCTATGTTTTATTTTTTACATTATTATTTGCTTTTCTAACACTCAATAATAATTTTGATAATTTTCTAACTAGCAAAATATTAAATGGTGTGCCTTTCTGTATGTATCTTTACAGATATCCAGAAGCTATGGGCGTTACTATATAGGCTTGTCAGTGGATCTCGATGGGTCATCTTGGTAAGTAATATTGGATGCTGTAAATAAAACACTGTGCAAATAATGGTTCTGAGAGGGAGGATGGTTTTAAACCTGATAATCATTATTAAACTCTGCTTTTCATATTAGGTTTGTAATCTTGTATTCACCTAATGAGAATATGCAACCTATTTAAAGTCATAGTCCTGGTCCCAATTTGTCTCCCAATCTGCTGCTTATTGATTATCCAAAAAGCACCCAGTAGAAAAAAAGTCTCATATGAACTGATCATTTTTTACATACGTCATTAACTGTTTGCTTCAAGGTGGATGGATGATACTCCAATGTTATTTCAAAGATGGGATGAGGAGCAGCCGAATACTAATGCCTATGATCAGAACTGTGTTTACATGAGTTTTCACATGGGTGAGTAAAAAGGCTGTGAACTCTCAAATTAAAGATTGAATAAATGTCGACATAAATTCTAGAATAAATTAATGCACTAAATTTACAACGTTACACATGAATTCTTTGTTGACCTCATAGGCTTCTGGAGTACTTCTAACTGTGGACGAGAGCTTTCATTTATTTGTAAGCGAAGAATTTCATCATTCAGCAACACCACTGTAGCCCCAACAGTTGCTCCGACAGGTGGATGCCCACGTGGGTGGGAAAAATTTGGCTCAAAGGTCAGACCTTCAAACCTTTAGTTCAACTGTCCAGTTTTTGTGAATGTAAACATAATACAGTTTCAGATTTCTGTTGCAAGATCTGCTTTATTCTATGCATTTAATTGCTGTCACAGATTTAATTTTAAAAAGTGCCTTATAAATGCATAAAGCATGTGTAAAATACACAGGTTTAACTGGTGTAAAGTTTCACATAACTTCAATTATAATATTAATTCGATTTCTTATCTGCAGTGTTACATCATCAATAGAGATCGGAAAGTCATCTGGGAAAATGCACGATTAAAGTGTAATGAGGCAGGAGGCGTTTTAGTCTCTATTCCTACAAGAAGTGTGCAAGGTCTGTTATAGTTATGTTTTTGATTCGAATGTTGGGCTTTAACTCTTATCCCCATGGACGCCAACCACAGTTAATTCTTATTTCTCTTTTCTAAACTGACTAGTTGTATTTCAAGCCTGCTTCCAGAGCAAAATAACTTGGTGTGCATCAAATATTAGCGAGGGTGTTTTCTGCCTAAACTTCCTAGGACTACCTTTGGAAAAACCCAGAACCTACTCTAATGTTCATCAAACCACGCCCCTTTTGATATATATTGAGATGTCAGAGCTCATAATTAATGGTACTGGGGAAGCCAACAAATGATGTCTTTAAACAGTAAATCATAAAGCTTATAAAGCTGTGAAAAGAAGCCAGAAGCATACATGTAATATATCTACATCTGACATTTTCAGCATTTTTGATCACCAAAATGGTTGGTGGGGCATCGTCAGACCTGTGGATTGGTTTGAATGCTATAAACAAAGAGGGATTTTTCTGGACTGATGGGAGCAAGAGGCAATACACCAACTGGGGAAAATCTGTAAGTTCGTACAATCTCATACAGCTGTATTACAGACGTCCTGAATGATCCTAGCATGAGTCCGAATGTAGCGTGAAGCTCTGACCAGCAGTTTTTTTAAAATTCCTTGGCAAAGAAATTTTAAAGAAATAGCTATACTTTCTTAGGTGCGTGAACAACCTCATGGGATCATGTATGGAAGATGGAATGAGGTAAAAAAAAAAGAAAAGAAAAGTTGAGCTATTTACTGTGACTTCACGGGTAGGCTTGGTCAGACTTTAATGTCAAGCTCCTACCAAGAGTTTTTGGTGTCCCAGCATAGAAATATTAAGTAAATATTTATTTATTTATCTATTTTTCATTTTAGGGATATCTCCATCGTCCTGGCAGCTTTTATCAAAGATGGAATGAGGTAAAGATTTTCAAGATAAATTGAAATGTGCCACTACTGCTTGTCATAATTTAAGTCAAAAGTAATAATTAATTATACATTTTAACAAAATTTTTTAAAATCCTAACCACTTACTCTTCTTAACCAGGAAGACTGTGTTGTAATGAGCAGCAATCCTGTTTTGGGGATTGGTAAATGGATAATTACGTCTTGCAATGACACCAATGGATATGTCTGTCAGCGAAATCTTGGTGAGTCCATCTCTTTACAGTAGAAATTGTCAAGGGGCTAAAAATGATACTACTCTGGTCTCACCAGTTCTGTGGTGAATCGTTTAGGAGTAGGCTGCATTTGAGCTGCTTGCTAAACAAGCTTCATTTAAATATTTTTTTATTAATTACATTAATTTACAGAGCATGCCAAACAGGTGAAAATTCAGACCCACATACATCTGTGTTTTGGGACTGAATATAAAGTCTTGCTGACAGTTATAATGTTTGTAATAATGCATAACTGTGAATTAACCTCCTGAGTGACTTTTGTTTTTATTTTTGCTCTCAACAGATCCAAAAATTAAACCTCCATCTGAAACCATAGATCAAACTATCTACACAGATCTGGGAAATGACAGCATCAAGGTTGTGACTAAAAATCTGACCTGGGCTCAAGCCCAGGAACTTTGTAAACGTGATGGAGCCAACCTGGCCTCCCTGCGAAGCGACTGGACACGTGCATATGTTGAGCTGGTGGCTATAAAACTCAATACTCCCTTTTGGATTGGACTTAACAAAGACCAGGTACAAGGCTGCAAGTATCTGAAATTTACACTGGATTCTATGAAAAGGAATAAACAAACAGGACAGTTAAAATTAGACCTATAATAGATTCCTATGTGTTAAATAAGATATAACAATACTGAATGACAGATTTTTCAAAATCAATATATGGCCCAACTTAGTTAACTGACTTCTTAATAAAATATTAATGCGTAATCTGTTTAATCTATATTGGAATATACACATTTTTAAAGAGGCATGAGAGAAAAACAGAAAAAACAAACCAACAAATGTATTGATTTGACAACATGTGATCCATGCTTATTTTCAGACTGGAGGTTATTTTAAGTATATTGATGGTTGGCATCTGAGCAACGCTGCCTGGGCTGAATACCAACCAAACAGGGACAAATCTTGTGTGTATATAGATGTGGATGGAAAATGGTGGACTGCTTTCTGCAATATGACCATGAGCAGCGTCTGTATGAAGTCTAAAGGTATGTTCTTTGAAAAGTAATATGAAGCAGTACAGAGCTGGATTATATTGTCTTTGTTGATTCATTGATTGTTGATTGTCTTCACAGATATTGCTCCAACCGAGTCCACCACCTTCCCCGGAATCTGCCCTGATGATGCAGATGTAGAGTACCGACAGAGCTACACATGGATGCCATATAGGGGTTACTGTTATTTGTTTATCCAAGATGAAATTGAATGGCCAAATGCAGCTAGCAGCTGTGTCAGACATGGTAAGTGACTCTTGAATAATTGGTTTCAATATTAGATTCACTGAGGAGTAAAAATATGGTGTGTAAATTAAGTCAGTTAATACAAGTAAATCAGAACGTAGAAATGCTAATATAGTTTACAACATTGTTACAACTAGTAATTTTTTGTTTTTAAGGTGGAGTGCTGGCTAGTATTGAAGATCCCTCTGAGCAAGATTTTATTAAAAGCACTGTGGGAAATTTCCAAGATAGCTACAGCTCCTTCTGGATTGGTCTGTTTAAAACACATAAAGGTACAACCACATAGTGTGTGTGTGTGTGTGTGTGTGTGTGTGTGTGTGTGTGTATATATATATATCTTCCTCATAAGCAACTGTGTAACCATATTTAGTATTTGTAAAAAAAACAAAACAAAAGTAATTTCTGTTTGGCCCTAGGGACATGGCTTTGGTTAGATAGTACGGTCCTGGACTTCACTAACTGGGCTCCGGATGAGCCTGACTCTGAATATGGAGCAATCCAAACCTCAGATGGGACTTGGAACTCAGGCCGCAGATGGCATGACAGACCCTACATCTGTAAAACAGCCAAAGGTAAAATTAGCAGACCCAGGTTGTTCAGGGTATAAGATATTAAATTGACTTAATTTCAAAGCTTTTTTACATTACAAAATCATAAAATGTAATATTCTGGATTCATATATATATATACACATACATATATACATAGTACATGATAGTACATGAGTTACATACATATGTGCTACTACGCAGTTTATTACCAAACCTCATGAATATCATCTACCATTAGATCCCTTATTCTTTACTTCAGTAAATCTTGTGGGTTCCCTGTGAGACTTGGATGTTGGAGCAAAAGAGAGCTAATAAAAGTAAACATTTGGGCTTTGTTACCAATAGATTAAATATGTGGCCTTTTCTCCTTTCCTTTCCTTTCCTTTTTCTGTCAGTGATACCTGATACTTCAGGATCAAAAGCTGGTAAGTCACACCTTTATATGTCTTTGAGTTCTTTTTATAATAATAATAATAATAATAATAAAAATAGTTAATGCACAAATTGTCATAATTGAAAAAAACTTGAAGTGAAAAAAATGTTAAATTTACATAATTTTCTAAACATTTAAACTTGAACCTACAGGACCTACTGAAGGACCTCGCAGTCGTGTCCACACAAGTGTGATAGTTGTGCTGGTCATTACGATCACTTCCACACTGTTGGTGGCTGCATTTTTCCTCTATAAAAGGTCTCCTCGTCCCTTCCCCACATTTGCAAACCCTTTGTACTTCACCGGTGAACATTCACAACCTGATGTGGTTGATACCAATAAACTAATAGAGAATGCAGAAAACCCGGAGCCAGTTTTAACTTTGTGATTTCTAAAGTATAGGGTCTAGTGGGACATAAATTTTATGTGTGTAAAAAATTGATGCATTACACTTTAATGCTTGACGTTTTGTTGTTTAAGATATGCAGTAAATATATGCAGTTATTTAACAGTAAGTCAGTAAGTGTGAGTTTCAGTGGCGTTAGCAACCTCATTTAATAGACCAATTTAAGCTCTGGGGTGTTTGTATGGAAGCAATTATTATTTGATTTGTTTGTTTTTTATCCCCATGATCGAATGTATATAATTATTACATGTGGTGCTTAAAAATCCACTAGGCTGTTCATTGCTTGTACTCTTGTAATACATTTATGTACTGCCTATTGCTGTTAAATAAATATAAAACATAAATCATTAATGTGTATTTAGATTCTTAAAGTCTATGTTTCTAGTTGTCAAAAGAAAAATCTTTCTTAGTGCTGCTATGCATTTCTTTCTTTACTAACAGACACAATGTAACATTTTCTACATGGGGCAGCATGCTGTTGTGGTGATTAGCACCACTGTTTCACAGCACGAAGGTCCTGAGTTCTGGCTTTCTCCCACAGCATGAATAGGCTTAGGTTAACTGATGGTTCTAAATTGACTGAAGGTGTAAATGTCAGCATGAGTGGTTGTCTACCTCTGTGTTAGCTCTTCGACAAACTGGTGGCCCGTCTGGGTTGTGCCTCACCTCTCACCACATGACAGCGAGTATAGGCTCCAGCCCCCAGTGACCCTGAAAGGATAAGCAAAGGAAAATAGATGGATGGATGGAACATTGACAAGGGACATGAAAATAACATTAATTTATGGTAAATTAATGGTCCTCCTTTAATCACTGATCATTGGGATCTGTAGATACACTTATGTAAGGAGTGGCTAAGAATAATTAAATCATTTCTTCTTTAGCAAAGCTTTCAAGTTATATTAACATAGGC
>VOQJ01013438.1:4180-14765 GCA_015052665.1 Apistogramma diplotaenia | reverse complement strand
TTAACATAGGCTGTCCCTATCACAGCTGCCATTGGTTAAGAGTGTGCTACGCTCTGGACAGGTTGTCAATCTGGCAGAATCCCACAAACAAAAAAAAACACTGACAACCACAAACTCCCCCAATCCACAACCAATGTAGAATCATCGATTAACCTAAGCAGCATGTTTTCCAACTTTAGGAGGACTCAGAGGACCTGGACTTGCTGTGAGGTGACATTACTAACCACTGCATCCTAATTTTATGATTGACAGCTGGTATCCATTACACACAAATTAAATTAATGCTTTTGTGTCCCAATACTGAATAATACCAAATGGACACTAAATCCCAAATTTTGTTACCGTTAGACTCACTTTTCAAATACAATATTATTCAAATCAACCAGGAAGGATATTGCTGGCAGTTTTAGGAACTTGTCAAGTAAATTTATTTCAACATAAGTAGTAGGAACAGTTGCAAAAATAACAGTGTTCATGCTTTGTAATAATGAAATTGTCACTGTACTAGAATGTAATGTCAAAAGCCAGTTTTGTGCTGCTCAAACCATTACGAGACATGGAACAATATGTAGCATTAATCTCACTAAAGGATGTTTTTTGTGACATATTTGAGTTTTGTAAAACAGCAGTGATCGTTCCAACACTCAAACGCCACGGCAAAGTTGTACAGAAATGTTTTTGTTTTTGTGAATCAATACATCTTTTCCTTATTCAGCTCTTCACAGTGACATATTTTTTTGGATACTGTATATATCCATAATAATAAATCATCAGGACTAGCGCCACTGTGTTAGCAAAGGCTCTTATATTAGCACAAAGTTGTGGCAGGAAGGAGGAAAACAAAAGGGGAACTGAGAATGCTCTGAGAGACGTTTAGGAAGAATTTAAGAACAAACATCTGACTGCCTCCATCCCAAAACAGGATATTGTGTTGCCACATTCAAGATGTACACAGTGTTCTCGCTTCTTACCTCGCAACACATCCTTTGCCTACTTGCATCTATCACGGCATTTCTAACATCACTTAATTTGTGACTTCATGTATAATTCATGTGTAATTTTCTATGTAGCTCCTAATAAAGATTTGTTTTTCTGTTCCTGAGTCCTGCAGTTGCTTGTGTATTCTGCCAGCCACACAGTTAAATCATCCTTCTAGCTTGAACCTCATATTTCGTCTTTCTGACAAACATAATGAGAGTGAACATAACGAGAGTGTGTCAGCTCACTTTAACCACAGTTTGCAGCTATGTAAGCAAACACTTACACACAAACTGTAGAAATCGATGTATCAGTGTGAAATATTTCTAAACTGCTGACACTTCGCTATCAGCTTCCTCCGTGCCCTGCCGTCTGCTAGCAGCTGTTGCTTGGAAAAGTAAACACAGAACAACACAGAACTGATTTGAATGCATCAGTTCACTGTCTCTAATATCCAGTCCAGCTTTATTCAGATCATTGGAGCTAAAATTTCATCAGTGCATTGCTATTATTATTATTAAACTCAACATCCAGCCTCAGAACATCCAGTGTTTATAGTTTACATGTGCACTATTATTACTAAACAATTATGGGTGTCATGTTTGCGAGTTGATAAAACTGCACTATGTATGTACAGTATGTTGTGTGTTCTTCACAGAAAATGAGCCAAAGGCAAGAAATATGAGGTTGAAACTACATTAAATGTCATAATATTTCTTTTTTAGTAAACATTGAAAATGGGTCCAACAGACTGAAACACCACACGGGTTCAAATGAAATAAGAAGAAGACAAGAAGTGTATTTGTGGTGGTTGATGTGTCTGATGTGTCACACGTGTGTTATACTCATCAGATGTTGCTCATTGGATCTACCCACATGTCACTGCCCATTGCTGTTAAATAAACACTTAAGATGGCAATATGTGAATAATGTTTTTTGGTTCAGTAATGTGCAGAGGAATAGTGGATTTACAGGATTTATGGCTGCAGTGAAGGAGGATATGCCACAGGAGGATCCTACAGACAGGGTGAAATTGAGGAAGATGTTCCACTGTGGTGACCCCTAAAAGAAGCAGCTGAAAGAAGAAGAGCAGCATGTTTAAAACTTTGTTACTTGTTAGTGGTGCTGCATAAGTTGTAGGTTCTCAGACATCTATTGATTAGGTTAGCATGAATGATGATGCAAACTTGGAATGCTTCGTTTTTCTGTGTTTCATTGATGGGTAGCAAACTGTCCTCAATGACTGCATGAGAGCAGCTTCTCCGCACAGTGAGTGAGTGACCCATTTTCTGACTTTCTGTGTCAAAGACATTAGAAAGAGATAAATGAGTTATTCCCTGTGACTGATCGCTGCAGGTTTTGTGGGCTGGAGGAGGGTGCCTCCTTAAGATTTCCTGGATGGGGTAACAATGAACCAAGCAAAGACCGAGCTTGTGTGTACATGGATGTGGATGGAAAATGGAAAACTGAACACTGCAATGAGACACTAGAAAGTGTATGCATGAAGTCTACAGGTATGACCAAACACTGATTATATACAGACCAGCCTGTAATAACCTTGTAATGACTGGCATGTCTGTTGCGTTTATGCTTGATTCATTGTTCTGAAATGTTAATTACTAATCGCACGCACTTATGTCTGTATGCTTCTTTTAATGTTATACAGGTACTCAAATGTGTTTTCAATGTGTTTTCAAGTTTTATTTCAAGTAAAAGATCCCACTGATATTCGTCCATTCACAGATGTGCAACCAACAGAGTCAAGTCGTTTTCCAGGAGTTTGCCCTCACAGCTCAGAGTCAGTCAACAACCACAATTATTTCTGCCTGCCATTCAGGAATAACTGTTATGTCTTTATCCAAGAAGAAGAACACTGGTACGACGCATCTGCAAATTGTGTAGCACATGGTAGGTAATTTATGGGAAAGATATCTTAGGTAGTAAAATGCTGTAGTTTTCATTAACAATTGATTTGTTTTGTTAAGGTGCAATGCTCGTCAGCATCGAAGATTCCTTTGAGCACAGACAGCTACACATCCTTCTGGATTGGCCTGGCTAAAAGTTCTTACAAAGGTGATTCTTTATCTCTTCTTATTTAAATTAATCTGTTTTTAACTAACTGTTTTTGGCTGTACCTCATTTTATTCTTCGCAAAGTATGCCTACTTTGTATGCTATTGTGTGAAAATTGTTTATTTGTCTATATATATAAAAATCTATGTATAGAATTTTTTCTTTTCTGTGCCACTGCGGTAACATGTGAAATTTCCCGTTGTGGGATCATTAAAGTTCGATTCTATTCTATTCGATTTGCCTGCAGAGCAGTGGTTCTGGTTGGATGCAACGGTCATGGGTTACACTAACCTGGGCCAATCTGGCAGAAATGGAGACAGAGCAGAGATTACCACATCAGATGGAACGTGGATGCCTAGCCGACCCTGGTATCGTAGACCTTACATTTGCAAGAGACGAAAAGGTAAAATGACCCTTTCCTTATTTTTATGGCTCAGGACGTACAGAGGGTCATCGACTAACTGGAAGGTTGGTGGTTCGATCCCTGGCTGTTTTAGTCTACATGCCAAAATCTGACACAACAATTGCCACACACACCTGAGACATGAAGTAGAGCTATTTTTTAGTGTGTTATATGATTATATTTCCCTTCTTTTTTTCTAGTATTACTAGCAAAATCATCACCATCAGCTCGTAAGTAATACCTCGTTTACTTGCTGAGTTTATTTAAAATTGTCACAAAGTGTTTTAGCTGATTATTAACTCCTTTTTCAATCTGTACAGAAATTCCAATACTTGGCCCTCAACGTACTCACATAGCTTTGGCAGTTGTGCTAGTCCTTTTTGGAATTGCAGTGGTAGCAGTAACTGCTGTCTTCTTCGTCAAGAAATTTGGTCATCAGTTACCCAAGTTTAACACCTTCGATAACCCACTCTTCTTCGACAGTATGGTCAGTATGGACCCATGTTGTGCATCAAAGGGTTTTAAAAAATGATATTGTTATTTGTTAGGCATCAACAAACTAAAATTAAAAATTTCTATCCAAATTCATGCTGACACAGGACTTCTCAGGCAAGTCAGAAACTAATCAATCATAAAATTTATTTATTTTATTAGATTTTTCTGTTCAGGAATGAAAGAAATAATTATTTTATTACTTCCATCCAGCCTTCCATCCATCCTCTTCTGCTAATCCTGTTCAGGGTTGTAGGGTGCCTGGAGTCTAGCCCAGCTGACATAGGGCGAGAGGCAGGCATTAAATATAAATGATTGATCATTGATTAAAGAGTTTAATAAGTTTTATATAAACATAAAAATATTTGGGTACTTACAAACACTGTCAATTTAGTCCAGTTGTAATATTACATTGGGTGGTGGTTTAATTTGTTAAGCACTGTACACAAAATTCAAAGATTTATGTACTTTGTTTTTAAGAGTTACATTTTGGTATGATTTTAATTGAGCAGAAAAACCATTAAAACATTTCTCACTGGTTATTTTGTCCCTGTAACTGAAATACCCTCACCTATAGTCTTTCAAATGTATAACTAATCCATGTGCTAAAAAAATTGCTTAAGACAAGTGCTAGATTTTAAAAATTTAATTGACCATTAATTAACCAATATTAGTTTTAATATTAGTATTATAAGTAAGCAAATTTTGACTTTTGTCACTTCTGTTATGGTCACGATAAAAGGTGGAATAAGTGTATGTGTAAGTCAGTAATCATATATATCCATTCACATTATATATATCCATTAATGTGGGTAAAACGATACTTAACAGATCAGATTGTATTTTTTATTCCTTTCCAATATCTGATCCAGTAAAGTCAGGTCAGGTCAGGTCAGGTCAGGTGTTCCTTGGCCAGCCAAGAAAAGCAGCTCTCATTTCTGGAAATTTTAACAAATTTATTAAACTCCCTAAAATGTGACTACCCAGGCTTGATAGCGGGAGTCAGATTTGTGTACATCGGCTCGTATCCTGGAACTGAGCTCGTAACTAGAGCAAAAATTTTGCTCGAGCCGAAGCTGGTATCTCAAAACACTCGTATGAGCAGCTCATAACTCGAGGTACCACTGTATTGAGAGCCCAATATATGCATCACTCGTGGAAGCATTTGCCGTTTAGTTTGGGTTTTTTTTTGGGGGGGGGGTGCATTCGCAGCTCTGGGTGCTTTCTTCTCCATGGAAATCGGGTCCAACTGGCTCTTTGAGTGTTGTGAGTTGCTGACCCCTGTTCTTGACCAAGTTTGAACAACCAATTAATAGGTTTAGGGGCCAATTACTTTTTCACATAGAACCAGTTAGATTTGGATAGCTTTTTACCCTTAATAAAGAAAATCATGGTCGCATAGGTGTTGCCAAAAAATATCCCTCCATTTTTGCTAGCTAACCAGAAGGTGTAGATTGTATTTCATTAGCAACATGTGCCATGTTGGGGTGGGATGAGGGGAGCATAGGAATAGGACCAGTAAAACTGTAACTTAGTACATCTACTGATGTACTTTACAGTACAGGTTTTCTTTACAGTACTTGTATTTTATTAAAGTATTTTTATGTTGTATTCTGCTTTTCCTCAACTATATTTTGGATTCAAATGTTATACTTTCTACTCTATATTTGCATTATAATACATCAAGCTACCCGACAATATATAATAAGTAAGTAAACCAGTCAACAGCTACAATAATAAAATGTATAATGTGCATGCTTTAGGAATGTATTGACAGGTGTCCCATTCCTGTATAGCTGAAACAGGCAGCAAGCTGAAATGTCACCATCATCACCTTATTTTGTTCTGATACATGATTAACAGCTTTTTTTCCCTCTCTGTCCCCCTTGTGTGCACAGTCATCTCCAACATCCTTCACCTAACAACCATCAACCATCAAAGAGGATAAAATGCACCACAATGAAATCAAGAAACCAAACACTCAAGCAAGGACAGAGAAACACATAGAAACAACAGTCAGTGTGCTGGTCCACACAGTGAGGACACTCACACTCACGCCTACAGCGAAGACCAAGCTGTAGTAGATGTCAGCGTGCCAAGCCAGAAACATGCAAGAAGGCCTCCACCAGTGCTCGAGATAGCACAGACAGCCAGGAAGAGCAGCCCACAACACTGCAGGAGCTGAGGGACAGTGAACAGACCCAAAGCCCAACAGGGAGCTGGGGCACACCCACAGAGGCACTCTTGCAAAACTGCTGGATTATGTTGAATTAATCTTGAAAGAAAACTTTTAATAAGTGAGGGAGGTGTCACATAACACATTTTACATTTTAATGATTTTCAATAATAGAATGTATATTTGTCTAAATGAACAAAACACAAAAATAAACAAAAAACAAGTCTTGAAAGGAACAGTGTCAATCCCATCTTGTTAAATCAGTGGTTATACCAAAGTTCTACCAAACAGTGCAAGAGGCTCTCTGGTTCTCCTTACATTTACTTAACAAGGCAATTATGATATATGTACAAATGCATAGAGATTGTATTCAAGCAATATATTTTATCACAAGAAGATGCATAGAATATCCAGCATATAGCACAGGTCAGTGTCACCAAAAGATTATTCATGCTTCCAGACACAGCAAATGCAAGTCAGTAAATATGCTTGTACACCAGTTTAAAAAGTGGGAAGTAAAGTATGACTTCCCTTTCAAATCATGTAGAAAAATAGTTTGACTTTTCATAACAATGTTTAAAATAAATCGTTGCCTTTTCACACACCGACGTAAATGAAGATATGACACTGAAATGCACAAGTCAGTTGTTCCCAACAGTTATATGAACATTTGATCAGACAAAAAATATCACTGTGTAAATATGTAAAAAAAAAAAATCATGTCTAAAAATACAACATTCATTGCAACTTTTTTTTCGCATTCTGTGCAGTTAATTATTGTCAGTTAAAGGAAATAAACATTACTGGGCTACAAGCAGAGGTGGCAAAAGTACTGACATTATGTACTTAAGTAGAAGTACAAGTACTTGTGTTAAAAACTACTTTAGTAAAAGTTGAAGCACTGGTTCAACTTCTTTACTCAAGTAAAAGTAATAAAGTAACAGCTCTAAAATGTACTCAAAGTAAGAAAGTAAAAGTGGCTTTTTCTTCATCTCTTTCTTTTCCCTCCCTGAAACACAGGAGCTGTTCTTTAAGCTAGCAGACGCATTGTGTAGCAAACTGCAGACACTTTTCGTGCTTTACATTTTCTATCACTCATTTTTCTCACCGTTCCTCCGTGTAGCCTCTCCGTAAAGCGCAACTTTACAGAGCTCTGAATGAGCTTTGCAGGAGCCTCTGCCGCTACGGTGTTTAATCGACCTGTTTAATCGACTTCCGCTAAAAACAACGCTAGTAGGGAGTAAAAGTAAAAAGTAGTCAGAAAAATAAATACTCAAGTAAAGTACAAATACCTGAAAAATCTACTTAAGTACAGTAACAAAGTATTTATACGTCGTTACTTCCCACCTCTGGCTACAACTAATGATTTTGTCTAACTGATTAATAACCTGCCACTTTCTTTAATAGTGAATTTATTGTTTATTGAAGAAAATGTAAAATATGCACATTGCAATTCCCCCAGAGGTTAAAGTGACATCTTCAAACTGAGTGTCTTATTTGGCCTACAGTCCAAAGACCAAATTATGTCAAGTTGAAACAAATTAATGTTTAGCAAACATCTCAAGATATCTCACCACAGTCCCAGTAACACATTTCATTATGATGTCTTAGATACTGCATGCTGATTCAATGTTTTTTGTTTCGCAGCATCGTTGGAAACTGAGCATCTCTGGATATTGAACTGTTGGTCAAACAGAGCCATTGCCCGCAGTGATTTTTGAGGACAAAATAATGACAAAGAAAATAAACAACCATAGCCTGACACTGAAATTATTACAGCGATCCCTACTTTAGAATAGAATGATGCATGATCATTCATATGCAGTTTAACACTGACCACTGTTTGTGCAAAACACACATGGAGCCATAAGAATTAGGATAAAGTAAAACATACAAAAAAATATATCTTACAAGTGAAATAAGAAAGAACCAGGTGTGTGCATGTGGTAAATCTTATTTTTAAACTTCAAACAATATGAGGAGAAACTCTGACTACAAAGAAGACACAAACTGTCCTGCCCATTAGTGCATTATAAAATGAGCAGCATAGATCCATGCACCACCCTGCAGTAGAAACAGTCACTAGTGTATATAGGAATCTCTGTGCCACTGTCGTGCATCTCTGTCTCGATCTCTACCTCGATCCCTATCTCTGTCCCTTTCCCTGTCCTTGTGTCTTTCTCTGTCCCTGTCTCTATCCCTGTCCCTGTCTCTATCCCTATCTCGATCCCTGTCTCTATCCCTGTCCCTCTCTCTGCCATGGTAGTGGTGGTAGCTGTGATGGTTGTGTGCAGGATAGTGATCCGTCGTGTGGTGTGTCCGTGGTGGAATATGCTGGTGATGCCTGTGCTGCCGGTTGCGCTCATTGTGCTCATGTTCATAGTCCTCTCCGACATATGGCTGGCTGCTTCCACGATGATGTTGTTGTTGTTGTTGTTGTTGTTGTTGGTGGTGGTGGTGATGGTGGTGGTGGTTGCTGTTATGATGATGGTGGTTATGAACCCGGAAGTTACAGTAAATCTCCTCCTCGTCCTCCTTCACCACATCGTCCACCTCGCCGTCCCTCTCCTCGGGGATGTACCTTCGAGGGGGCCTTGGGGCATAATCCCTGCTCGACTGTATTTCCATGGCACCCGATGTTTGGCTGTGCTGGGTGTGGCTGTGCTGCTCCATCCGCCGGTGGTGGTGGTGATGGTGATGATGGTGGGTGTGCTGGGGTCTCTTTGGTTCAGTCCTCAGAAGCTGCTCTTCCTCTTCTCTTTGGCCCTCCTCAGCCCTCTTCTCCTGAGCTGGGACTGAAGGGGGCTCCTGGTGTAGGTGGTTCTCACGGGAGCCCTTCCTCTTAGGGGCAGCTGACTTCTTGCTTTTCTGCTCATCCTGATGAAAAAACCAAACAAAACATAATGTCATCTGACCAGTAATACCTGTCATACCCCAGAATGTGAAGGTTATAAATTTATGGAGAGGTCTTTGATGAAAGTTGTTTATGTGCCATAAATCAGAGAATTTAGAAACAGTAACAGGACAAAAAGGTTAAAATACTATCCACCATTACACTTAAGTTAAAGTCTGTGAGACATTTATATGTTTGCATGAGATAATCCACAATTATCTTCATTCTGGTGAACAGAGACAAAACAGGAGCCACACACCTTTAGTGTAAAATTATAACGAAATCTTTGTATATGTACAAAAATAGAGAATGAGCATCAGATTCTTGTTGGTGCCCTTATAAAGACACGCACAGATATAATACTGTTTTATAAAGAGTAATGATTTTGAAATTGTATGAATGTGCACACCCATGAGCCTGACTTCCATTGCCAGGTCATGGCATCAATAAGCACTACCTTTTAAAATTGTTTACATAGGAAACTGTTGTTTACATCACAGATATTTATAAAAAGCAATTCGGACAAGAGCAAAGAAGAAGTGCAGCTTCATCAAATAAAAAAACAGAGTAACTCATCAATTCAACTATTACCTTTTGTCTGTATCTACTTATAGTATAAGTCTGTATTATTTCTGTTATTTTCTGTCATTTTCCCAGCAAGTAGTTTTTGCATCCTGGATTGTTTGTACAGTAAAGACAAAAGCTACAAATCTCTATTTTCTACACAAATGACTCTGAGGACGTGACAAACATGGCACTAACTGCTGTAACTCATCTACTGCTATGGTGGAGCTAAAGTAGAATCTGAATATATTTCACTCACCAGAGTATGGCCTATCTCATTTCTTCAACTTTCCAGTGGAGTTCGATGAGAAGAAATGAAATGAAAATGTCAGATGGATTCATGGTAAAAATGATGCAGCAGTTCCTCTGGTAACAATAAGATTTCTCACGAGATGATTATTCACAGTTCAAATGTTTTTTCACATTCATCTGTGAAATTGTGAAATGAGCTATGAGATGAGATGAAAGGGAGACTTTACCAGTTTTCTATGGTACTAGTTCTTTTCTCCCTATTTGTTTGTGTTTTATGTACCGGTATTGCTGTAGGACTGGCAGGCAGTGTATTCTCAGCTAACTGGGCCACCACTGCGTTGGCAGGCTCCATCTCTGGTGGATGAGTGGCTCTCCAGTAGGACTCCAGGTAATCAGCAATGTGCTCGCAGGCATCTGATAGCTGGTTTTCATCTAATATGACATCAAACATTTCCTACAGGAAATTGAAAAATTGAAATTAGAAGCCACGTGATAATCAGTTAGTTATTTCATGAGAGTCAGATAAGGAAATATGAGAAAATAAATCATATTAAATAAATGTGCATGACATGTAGTATATTGGTATATTAAAGTAATGTTTCACATCTGCCACTAGATGGCACTCACTGGTGGACACTGGGCAAGCTTGTCTGCTGCCACAAGCTGAACGTTGAGATGTTTGGTCTGAGACTTCCCTCTGGTCTTGATCAGCCTTGTCAACACCTGTTTTATAGGAATGAAACCAGAGCTCAGTT
>VOQJ01013437.1:42871-53351 GCA_015052665.1 Apistogramma diplotaenia | reverse complement strand
GTTACATTTTCATCAAAAGACTACGACTAAATCACAATTTGCTGTCAAAATTAACACTGCACTGGACAGGATAACATTTTCTCAGTTTCCAGGCAAGTGATTCAATCCACTACCAGTGAGCGTGTAGGACACTGCTGACTGACATATGACCTGGTAGTAAATACATTAGAGGGTTATCTAGGCAACCAGAGCCTGGAATGTCCACAGGCAACCAGGGCATCAAGCGCATCGCTTTGAAGCTGATGGATAATGTCTGCAGATTTTACTGTTCATCACTTCGATTGGAATCGGGTTAAGAAGTGGCCTCTTCACAGATACTACAGACATAGAGAACACAAGTATCTATTTTTTTCAACTATGGGAATATGAGTATTATATTAAGACAGACAGAAAGAATGTGAACTCATCCTGAGCTGTTGTCTCTGCACTCTGGTTGTTCATAGTGTCTGCCTCTCCAGCATACTAAAAAGGCAGACTCTGCAGGTATACGTTGTTCATTCCCAAAGAAAATAGCCTCCTCTCACCCCTCATGATCCTTCCTTCATTCCTCCTTCTACTATCAACCCCGTTTGGTGATGACCTTTGTCTGTATATTCACAGACTTGTGTCACCGCTACTTCTTTTGCTCAAATCCTTTATTTGATCTTTAATCTAACATTAGACGTCCTGCAGTTCTTCTCACAACACTGCGCTATACCGGGATTCATCCTTGCCCTTCACAGTAAAGCTGCAACTCCAGAGTCTGAATGATTGGCTGCGATGAAGGTGAACCCCGACAGGGAAACGGCCTAATAATCAGTCACAGTGTTGTTAACATTAGGCCCGTCAACCTGGGATAGTAAGTGTAAGCGGCCCGGTCTCCACGATGAACTTCTCCAATACTAGGCTTAAGTTATTCACTCTATTTTTATTCACTTTCCCCACTTGGCCTGCCATCTTGTGCCAAGTAATCCTCATCCCACTCAACACCTCCTTCACACTGTTTTGTTGTAATTTGTCTTCAATTATGTTCCTTTGTATTTATCTTTTATTCTCGCTCTCAGCACTAACAGACCAGCTTAACTTCCTCCCTTGTGCCAGCCCTCGGACCCCTTTTCTACCCTATGAAGGGATTTCATTTTCTTTGTTTTCCAGTGCATGTTTAAAGTGACGCAAAAAAAACACTTAACCATTTAATAAAATTGAAGGGTCCACATAGAAATTGCGATGACATGCAGCTGGGGAACTCTGTTTTGTCCTCTCATTATACTCCACAGATCAAAACGGTCCTGCAGTGACTCCTCTGGGATCACACTACTTACAGTATCAGTAACAAAGTGAAGTTGTATACTGGCTCCTATTGAAAAACATACAAAACAGGTTGTGTTTCATTTGAAGAAACTGGGGGGAAAAAGCTACAGTAGGTTACAACATTCTGAGTAAGCAGTACTTTGCTAGAAGGGAAGTTGCACTAGTTCAAATTGAAGACGATTGGAGCACGAGCAAAGAGCTGTCCAGAATCCTCAGAGAGGAAAAGGCTGATTTGATTGATGTTGTGCAATGTTAACCTGCAGAATCGGGCTGTGGTTGCAGTGAAGGCTGTGCACAGACGTTGCTTGTCTAGAATCTCACTATGGATGTTGGCAGTCTGGGCAGGAGTCTGTATTCTTGTAATGTTCTCCGTGGTGCTGGAAAACTGAATTTGACAAAGGACAGATGAGTGTTGTTTGCAGTGGTGTGGAGGGTAAAAGCAGTGATACCAATTTCAAGTGGAGCTTTAAGTAATAGGGAAAACTGACACAATGTGCTTCTGCTAAGGCAACAAAAAGGATAAATATGTATCTGTATCAGTGAACTTTATGGACTATAATCACATCACTTTGACTGAATATTTAGCTGCCATATTAATTTGTCCTGTTATTTGCTTCATCTACAATGTTGTATTGGTCAGTGAGCTAGAGGATAAATCATGACAAACTTTCTCCACATTAGGTTCACATTTATAGTTTTTTGGTGAAATATACCTCCACAATAAATGACATCAGTAAGAAGGGCCAACACATGTTCACATGTTTTCACAGGCTCTCTCTGGACACACTGTCGTCCTCCCACAGATACACATGTAAGGTTAATTAGTGATTCTAAACTGGCCACAGGTGTGAACTGTTGTTTTTCTCTGTGTGTTTTTCTCTGTGTTGTACACCGCCTCTCAGTCATGGATGAGCGCCCGCCCAACTTTGACCCTGAACTGTATAAAAGGAATGAAAATATGTGAATGTAAAGTCCATCTGCAGTCTCCTTTCAGCTCTTTTTTGGGTCTAGTGTAAAGCCATAGTTTTAGCTAAAACTGCAACACAGCAATGTTTGATCAAAAACAACAATCAGATTGAAAGTTGCCCACAGCACCTCTTACACGAGTAAGAGGAGCTCCAGTATTGATACATCTAAGATCTCTTTGCCTTGAAAAGGACCTCTTATCATTAGTTTGGCTTTTGTGTGTAATCTTATAATGAAATAGTGGCTTAGGCTCACCCTCGGTTTTTTAGAGCATGTCTTCTTTGCCCAGTCTATCAAAGGAGCCAACTCTTCTGCTGGCATTCTGCTTGTGACTTTCTGTCCAATTCTTCCATGCCTATTACTGGTGTCTGTGCACCAGTAATGACTCTTCCCTTACCACCAAAAGCCCTGGCTAAAGGGACTTGTTGATGCTGTCTCTGAAATGTGAGGGAGCTTGGGGAAGGAGTCGGTGATTAAATGTTCTTCTCCACAGTTCTCCACAGAACTTATTACACTTGTCAGGTACATGCTTAGATGCACTTCGCTGCATGAGCTGCATCATTCCCTTCACACATACACTCACAAACAGTTTAGCATTTATTTTTTTCATGCGCAACAATTAGATGCGATACAAGCATTAAAAATAATTGCACTCGGAAAGTGGAAATATATGTGCTTCTAAGTGTTTTCGCTGATTCTCTGTGTAAGCATAAATAAACATGAGCATAAACACACCCGCCAAATCTCTCTTGACTGACAGCATCTGCATTCAGAAATGATAAATATGTTAACCTGTTAAGTGGCTTTGTGTTCCCACTTGATGCAGAGATCATTTCAGAATCAGATGATGAAGAAATATATGGAAGCTCAGGGATTCAAGCGGAGGGAACTGATGAGAGGAGGAGGTGAATGGCTTATATAAGGTAGCTTTCACTCTTCTCTCTGATGTTCCCTCTGTTCACTTTATGCTCGTTTGAAATTAGTAGGCGGAGAGGTTTTATTGACTTGCCTGTAGCGCTTTGTGTACATCTTCAGCATGTAAGTCTAATATTCATGTGATAAGATGCCAAGCCCTTGCTTGAAAAGTAAATTGTAGCATACAGCATCAGCTGCTCAGTGTTTTACCTGCTAAAAGTAGTCTTTGAACTAAGTGTTTATATGAAAGCCTGTTAAAAGTACCTTTGATTTATTTATGATACAATGACCCCTCCGGTCCTGTGTGAAGTACATCATATAGACTGTATATAAAAGATGGACTTCTGACTGACTCCCACTGGGCTGGTTCCATCACATTCCAATGCATGTGATTGCACCACAATACACTCCAAATCTATTTCTAACAGACGCTGAATCAGTCTGCATAGAACAGAAGTTAATACAGGAAATGCATATAACAGTAGTACATTTTCAAAATAAAATACCTGGTGTAAACTAAATGCTTTGTTCCTGAAATGATCCTGCTTAAAGAAGTGCTGAAGAGCAAATCTGCACCACAAACACAAACCCAGCATATATGAGGCGTTAGCCTCCAGGTCCCAAAGGTGAAGCCAAAGCAGAAGTGCCCTAAACTTGCATTCTTTCTAATGAGGGACACTCCTCTGCTCGCTGTTGTTGGAGTTTATGTCCTCACTGGTAGCTTGAATGCTTAAATCAAGGCTCCAAGTCCAAAAGCCGATTGGCAACTTCATGGTGGCTATTTTTATACAGTCCACAGCACCATTCTCAGGCTCAAATGGAAGACAATTTTTATTCCATTACAAATGTATATTGTAGATTTGTTTGAGTATTTGCTGATTACAGCTTGGCCTGAATAATTTGATTAAGTCACAATTTAATTTTGTGAAGCAAAAACTCAGAAAGCCATTTAAGCAAAGTGATTTGGGTGTTACTTACTTTCTTGGAATGGTTTACAAAACCTTGGTCAGTGTACTACCAGAAAGATTCACCCATTTGTGGATCATGTATTCTTATTACTAGAAATTAAAAATGAACCATTTTAATTAGACAAAGACAGATTGGCAGAATTGGATTTTTCTCGTTCCCACATATTTTCTGGTGTCTTTACTTTACACAGTCACGTTTCTTACCCTCCAAGTACTTTATCATTTTGGTGTTTCGCACACCGCTTGTGTCGCGCTATCTTGCTCACCTTGTATCTCTATCTGTCCTCTCTAAGGGTACTTGTGTGCGCTCGTGTGTGTGTTTGTGTGTGCACGGTATTCTTTTGGGCTTTTCTCTCCTGATGATCTCCTCTCATCCTCCATGGAGCAGGCTTAATTACAGTGTGGCTCTTCGCGCTCTGCTTGGTGCTGATTAAAAAGGACACTGACGCTCCATAGGGAAAGCATGACTGGGAGTTTGTTCACTTTCATGCACACTCTGCTTATCGCTGTCTGACCAGCTCCATTACCATGGCTTTGAGGCCCAGTTTGTAATTGCCTCTCTTTATTACTGTGCCTACATGTCAGGCCAGGGAACAAGGACCCGCCACATCCGGAGAGAGTGTGTGGCAAGCCAGGAAAGCACACACACACACACACACACACTCAGATTCACATGCACGGTGTGAATCTGAATGTTACAACGCAGGCCAGGCAGAAAACAAAGCAATTTTCAAAGTGAGCCAGTGTCATGCTGAGAACAATTGACCTAATAAAATAGAGGCCCTCGAATGCTCGCACATAAAAGGCCTGACTTAGCCTGATATGGTTAACAAACTAAAGGTTTCACAACTCATTCTTTGAAGGTCCTTGTCTGTGATGACAAGGTTTTGATTTTAAAATGTGTTACCAATTATTTCCAAAGAAAGAATTAAAGAGTTTTAACAGCTGACTTTATTCTTGAGTTAACGACGCTAGCTTTGAAAAGGGATACCGATTTATTTATTTTTTTTTAATATTCGGAGTGGATTTAAAAGATGGACAATAGACGCTGACTCCCATCATGAAGCCTGTACTTTAGCTTCTTTGCAATTGTTGTTTTCTTGAGCCACCCCTCCTTTCTTTAGATTTTGCTTCCAAGGAGCCAGACTTCATTTTCATTTTCTTTAAGTCAAACTGAGCAACAGTTCTTGAGGCTTTCAGAATTATTTTTATTAGTAGTAGTAGTGGCACTAGTTTTGCCTTTTGGTCATTATTTATGATTTTCCAAAACACCATAAGCTACAAAATGCTCAGAATTACAACTAGATAAAAAAGATTAAAAACTAAATTGCATGTAAAGAAAACAAAATACTAAATGGAAAGGTGCAGGCTTTAACCTTTTATTTTAAACAGATCACAGTATTCCTTATCTCATATCATCTTAAATTATCTAATCTTTCAAAATTTAAATCATTTATATCAATACTGGATGTCCTCACTTACAGTTTAATTTCTTGGCACTATCCCACAGATGCAGGAGATTCTGAAACACAATTCAGGACCTAAGTTGTTATTATCAGCTGTAACCTCGCTTAACTGACCTAACCTTTGACCTTTTCTGGCTTCGTCTCTGGACACGGTTGTTTCAGGTTCTGAAGTCAGACTCTGTCCTGCTTCTTTTTTTTTGCCTTAGAGGTGCAGCTTCTCTCACACCGTCTCCACGTTTTCTGCTTCACCTTTGGGGGTAAATGTGTTTCCTGATATAGATTATATACGGTTTGCACATATTTCATCAAATGAAATTAAAGCTGGATTAAATTCCATGTATTGAAACAGCATTTTTAACTGCATACGTGATAGATTAAATAATGAAACATATTCCATTTGATTAATGGAACACACCATTTGGCAGTCATGCAGTCTTGGGTCCCATATATTAGAAAATGCTACCTCTAAGTCTTCCCTTCATGAGATTATATGTAAATATCACTTCATTCTGCGACCTTGACACAACAGTGGGAGAAAAAATTTCAACACGACAACATAGCGTGGAGCTGACACAGCACCTGTCATCAAGATGGAGATGTCAGCTGTGCCGACTGCTTTAGCAGAACATCCTCCAGCAGATGGCAAAGCTCTGTGATGAAGACCCTGAATATATGTTGAAGTCAGCATATTTACATTCACATTTTTACTTTTCTTCATCATTGTCTGTATTTAATACCAAGTACCAGGGTCGCATTAAGGGAAAAAAAAAAGAGGATTTTTTTTTTACTTTGAATTTTGCAAATAAAGTGTAAAAGATGAGAATAAGTTAATAATTGTAAATGTATGAACAGAATAATGTCAGCGTAGTGGATGGAAATCTGTTAGGATAGTTGGTGAAACATCTTACAACTTACTGAATTCGCTTGTGTAAATCCACAAAGAGCAGTAAACCCCAGAGCAGCTGCAGCACATGTCAGCGATCATAGCCTACACACAAAGAAAATTTACTGGCGCTCACGATAGAAATTAGTGTGATTCTTTTCCTCATGCATAGCTACTACAACCAATCCCCACCTGCTAAATCCCACTTTAACCTTTACTCGTCCCAACTGTCATAGGGCAAGAGGCAGGGTACACCCTGTACAGGTTGCCAGCCTGTTGCAGGGCCAACACATTCACACCTATCGGCAATTTAGAGTATCCAGTTAACCTAACCCCAGTAAGTGCATGCATTTGGACTGTGGGAGGAAGCCCACGCAGAAAAGGGGAGAACATGCAAACTCCATACAGAGTTAAATTTGTACAAAAGTAGAAAGAAATGTTCTCTAAAGAGCTACTTTTTATGTTTTTACTTTGAGTAGATTTCAGGCCTGTACCTTTTCATTTTTACTTGAGTTGAATCTGAACTTCAACTTTTACAAGTATTTTTTTATCACAGGTATCAGTACGTCTACTTAAGTACAGAATGTCTGTACGTTTGCCACTTGTACTTGGAGGACATCAGTGCTCTGCTTGGTCGTATAAAACTGAATTGAAGCCCCCTTTGATGTCCTACCAACTTATTTTTTCATTAGTGTATTTGAATGTATTGGCTTCTGTGTGATGATTAATGCTTTTCTTCATACTGGCTTGGGTCCCGGTTTCATTAAACAAGCTGTTGTTGAGCCAGTATTATTGGAAACCATGTTTGGACCCATCTCTTACAAACATTTACAGACCAATATTCAAATTACCTTTTGTGTCAAACATTGAAAAGAAAAAAGAAACTAATTTTTTCTTCAGGGAAAACAGTGATAGGGACATTTTCCAGACAGCAGCAAACTTTGGAAACACAGTTGTGTTTCTGTTTTTATTGGCTCTCACCTCTACATTTGATACTGTTGCTCACAGCATCATGATAAATAGGCTGAAATGGTTCATGCCATATATATCTGAGAGATCTTTCACTTTGTCTTAAACAACAGTTCGGCCTTGTGGGGTACCTCATGGATCTGTTTTGGGTCTGATTTTTAACCATCTTGTTTTAAATGTGCTTTAGAAATTAATTTGGATTGGACTGAGTCTCTTTTTGCTTTGTATACTCCCTCCAGGCCAAATTATTAAATGTTACAATAATAATTTTATCATCTCTATGCTGATGATATTCAGTTATACTGATCTCGGATCTCAGAGCCTCTGAGTTTTATAATTGTCTGAAAGAAATCAAGTAGTGGTTAAATGATAACTTCCCTCAGCTAAATACTGATAAAACAGAAACTTTGATTATTGCTCAAGACCATATGATTTCAAAAATTATGTAGCATATCAGCTTGATTAATCATTCTTTTATCTGTTCTTGTTTGAACACTTTACTTGTTTCAATGTCAAAGTCAAATTTGTTTATATACTGTAGCACATTTTAACAACCAGAGTGGACCAAAGTGCTTCACAGGCAATGCATAAAAGACAAAACACAACAACAACAAACAAAAATCTCTAAATTATAATAACTAAATAAATACAAAATGTCAAGATTAGTTCGAGCCAGACCATAAAAACGAGTCTTGATTTTAATGTAGCAACAGTCTGAGCAATTCTAATATGAAGGTAAGGTATTCCAGAGACTCGGTGCAACTACTGAAAAAGCTCAGTCACCTCTATTTTTAAGTCTAGATCTTGGAATTTTTAGGATCATCTGATTAGCAGACCTCAAAGTTCTGATGGGAGTATGAACATAAATAAGATCAGACAGTAAGAGTTACAATAATCCAGTCTTGACATGATAAGAACGTTTATGACTCTTTCAAAGTCCTTATAGGAAAGATAGGGCTTTACTTTGGCCAACAATCTCAGCTGGAAAAAAATAGTTTTCACCACAGAACTAATTTGTTTGTCAAAGTTAAAGGAGTCGTCAATGACTACACCAAGAATTTTAACAGATTGTATGACCCTAGGTGTCCAAGAGAGGCAGCATAGGCCTTTTACTGTTCAGCACAACCAAACATAAGGCTTGCTTTCATTAAGATAAGGAAAATTCATGCTTAACCAGTTTTTTAGGTCAGTAAGACAGTTTAACAAAATCTGCAAATCTGCAATTTGGAGCAATAGATTTCATTGGAAAATAAATCTGAATGTCATCAGCAAAACAATGAAAGAACAAGTTATACTTCCTAAAAACTGATCTCAGGAATAGAATATATATTTAACAAAAACAGTAATGGACCCAAGATACATCCTTGAGGCACACCACAGGGAAGAGAGGCTACAGAAGAAGAAAATTCGCCCGTATTTACAGAGAAACCTCTGTTACTCAGATAGGACTTAAACCAATCAAGTGCTGTGGACCAAATCAGCTGTGGATGACCTTCACACTGTGCAGCATGCTGCGGCATAACTTTTAACTGACACCAACAGAATATATCATATGATTCCAGTTTATTCTCTTCATTGGTTGCCAGAAAATTTTAGTTTTAATCATTTCATCTTTTAGGACCCTACATAATCAAGCTCCCAAGTACATATCTCTGACCTACTGAAACCTCATGCTTTTTCCGGAGTGCTTACTGTAGGTCATCAGGTCAATGGTTGGTGCTGGCTCCACGCACTTGGTTTATAACCATTGGTGATCAGGCTTTTTAGGCAATAGCACCAAGGTTGTGGAATTCTCTTCCACTGACTTTTCTTTTTTGTTTTTTTGCTGTACAGACTCCACAGATGCTTTTAAAAAGCATCTGAAGGCATTTTTATACAGACAAGGTCATTGTTTTGTGTTGTATTCTATCTGTGCTTTGTTATGCTTTTATATTTTTATTTATTTTGTTTTATTGTGAAGCACTTTGTGATCTTTATCTGTGAAAACTGCTATATAAATAAATTGTATTTACTTACTACTGACTTTTTCCCTGTACTGTAGTACAAAGATCATGTGTTCTATCACAAGGCAAAATATATATATATATTTGTATATTTTTTGTTGTTGCTTTTATATATGTATATGTGTGTATGTATATGTATATTTTTTGTTTGTTTGTTTTTTGTTTTTTCTGTATATTTCTATCTGCTGTGTTTTTCTTATGTGCATTGCTGCTGCTGCTGCAACAAAGAAATCTATCTAATACATGTTTGCAACATTGCTACAACATGTTTGCTCTTTCCTTTGTTACAGGCTTCACGAGACGAGATTTAAACCTGCACTTTCTGCCTTTGAGTTCCAGCTTCTCCTTTACAACCTGACGTCTCTCAAGATCAGCAATGCTGGGGGACTCAACTGTAAGTGTTGGTTTGCTTTTTTGAACTTGTCCAGACAAACATATCCAATGCATTTTCACTCGGCCTGCAGTGGGAGATACGAGCCTTTAATGGTTGGTTATGTGTATATGCTGTAGGAGAAAAAAAATCTACAAAATGTGTGACATGATTTCTCAAAGGAGCATCATTTGCAAATAATGCCAGCAATTAGAGTGCTACAGAATTAGTGAAAATATAGTATTTTATTACCATTTTCTTTAACCAGACAGGAAGACATTATTTAAGCTGCAGCTGAAGTTGCTGGTAAAACGGTGTGAGTGTTTGAGCTCGACGAATCGCTCAACTGTTCCATGTCTGGCTCAGCAACAGAATGAGGCATTTATTTCCAGATGTTTGTGATGAGTTCTTGAAATTTGATAGTTTGTAATGAACCAGCAGGATCTAAGAAGCATTACGGTGGATTAAAACGTGGAGAAGACAGAACAGCTGGACAGAATCACCAGCTTCCTCACACTTACTTACACCATTTTAATTAGCAGCTTGGTGCAGGCGTCACCGCACAGACTCTCATGTAGTTCCACATGCATGGTGTTTGGACACACACAAAAAAAAAAACAAACAAAGGACACAACCTTAAATTTTAATCC
>VOQJ01013437.1:24047-36931 GCA_015052665.1 Apistogramma diplotaenia | reverse complement strand
CCGGGCGGGGGGGCGCGCGCGCCACCACCACCTTCTTTCCCCCCCCCCCCCCCCCTCGGTGGGTGGGGGGGGGGGGGGTAGGCACTCTCTTCCTTTCTTTTTTTTTTTTTTTTTTTTTTTTTTTTTTACTTCCCTTTGTGGGGAGTGTTCCCAAGTTTCTAGGTATGTTTCCTTTATATCAGTATAGTAGTGCATGCTGCTCTTTCATGCACCTTTACTAAGGTGCAAATGCTTTTATTTCAAGCAGGATTTAGTGGCAATAATATTTCTGCTCGGACCGGAGAGAGGAAAAGTGGGGCGATAATAACAGAAAATCTGTTTGTTTTGTACACGCGTCAAACTGATTTAAAGTGTTCGGAGACAGAATATGATTTCAGGATAGTTTGAACAGAAATGTGCAATTTTTATTAAACTTACACATGAACTTGTTTACTTGTCTGGCATCAAAGCAGATTTGGGTTCCGCACAGCAGGTGGAACTTTGACGCGCTGTAATCGTGTCTTTATCATTTCCCTCTGTCAGGTCCTCTCAGACTCTAAACGCACGCACACGCTTTTCAGGATGCGTTAAAAACATATACCTGGCTCAGACACTATGCAAGTGATGAATGAGTGGAAAGCAGCGTGTCCTCTGAGTCATGTATTATAAACGTCTCCTGTGATGCGTCCTGTGGACTGACACTTGAATAGCGCTGGTTGTTTATTAGAAAAGGAAGCTAGTTGAAATTAGCGTCTCTTTTTTAAATGAATAATGATGGGTTGTCATGTTGTGAGCACAAAGTGGCTTTCTTTACATAACAGCAAGCAAGCAGGAGAAGCTCTCCATGAATCTATAAGTTCAGGTCAAGGGAAACTATCAAAGTAAGCTGATTAGAGGCACCCTGTTCATCATGTGTCACCAGGAGGGTGGACCAACCTGCTGTTTCTTCTATCAGAATCTTAATTGCTGTATAATTACCTAACGACTTGTATCATCATGCGGGGTGTGCCCACAGACAAAACTGGGATGGAATTTATTCGCTTGCTGCCGAGGGAAGCTGCAGCCAATGGTGCTTCATAATCATGATTTATTAACACTCCCTGAATCGTGTCGGTTCTATTTGCTGTAGAGCAGCACAACAGATTGGAAATGTTAATATTTGTGGTGGAACAAGCAAATTGCGAGCTCTAGTGCTGCAGGGCTGATGAAGTCAAACATATGTTGTTCAAATGCAAAAAAAAAAAACAAGCAAGAAAAAGAAACACGTGTATTTTATGTGTTTTCAGAGTCCCACAAACCTTCATTTCAGGATACCACAAGACTGAACATGCATGTTCACTGTGGTAATTGCATATACACCCGCCATAAAATTGGGCAGTGGGACCTAATTTATTATCTCAAGGGGGGTATGGAGGCATAATTAGAATGTATAGATAAAATGGGAACACTCAATTTTCTATGCACCCCATATTGTAGGAGAGCGCTCATTAATCAAGGAAACAATTGAAACACACGATGCTCTCAACACTCTGCTGGTTATTGAGTGTTAGGGAGCTTTATCTGAGTTCCCCTGTTAGCACCAGCACCTAATAGACCTGCCTTCTCTTTCAGGGTGCGCTACACCGGCGGTCTGTTTTGGAATACAAAAGCTGCAGGATTGTGCAAAATACTTGAGCCAGCCTTCATTTCTTTACTTTTTCCTAGGGAATCTGTGCAGAACATGTGGGAACATACTCACGTAAATGTTTGCATAAGGCAAAAACAGTAGATGGATCAGCTGAAGAGCAGGGTGCATCTCTCAGGTCTTTGCTTGATTTCTTCATATTTCTTATGGACACAGCTTTGAGATGCTGTTCATGTGGTGTAGATAGTTTTTTTTTTGGCTCTGCCACTTCCTTTTGTTGTCCTCCATTTGTCCAGTTTTGTCAGATTTTTTTTAAGGGCACACTGCACTTCAACTAAAGAAATGGGAATCATTTATATGTTGTTGTTACAACATGTTTTCTGAAGGTGTTTCTTTTCATTTTAGCTGTTTTGAGGCTGGTGAAATTCCCTTATCTGTTTTTAGGGATGCTGTAAGTTTTCCTTGTCTAAACAAATTTCATCAGGGGAAAGGTCGAAACCTTTTCAAATAACCAGTCTCCGACAGTGTGACTGGAAGCCGAGACGGGCAGACAGAGTGTGCACATTGTTTATCTTTCAGTTTATTTTTGTGTAAAATAAATGCGCCGGTTGTGAGGAGATAAGTAAAGCGTGCCAAATGGAATCAGCAGTAGAAATTACATGGAAAGATTCTTTGTAACGGACTACATCTGTCTTATTTTGCTCTTTTTCACTTCCTTTTTCCCTCACTGTCGCTCCTCATATCCCATCATGCTGATACGGGCCAGGCATTTCAGGGCTTAGCCTGCAACAAATACAGCCCACCAGAGAGATTAGAGGGCTGAATAAACCAGCACTAGAGCCAGCTTCCCTCTCTATCAGTTCTTCTGCCTCAACTTTCTCCGAAAGATTTTTTCGAACTAATGACCTTAGAGAGTTTGACGATGGCATTTAAGCAGGCATTTGGGAAATGCGCGTCCTGACTTCCTCTATCTCATTCTAAAGTGCCCCTTTGTTGGTAAACACTGACTCACTGCATCTTCCAGTTTAACTTACCATTCTAATGAGCATTGCAGTAAGCAGAACACTTGGTCACTTTCTTCAGCTGTACCCTAATTGATGCAATGAGACAGGTACGCTGGGTGATGGCCTTTATTAGCCTGATTTCAATGTATTTCGCTGCAGGAGCGCTTGGTGTTTCATTCGCTTTCACTAGCCCTGAGTAGCAAAAAAACAACAAAAAAGAAAGCCTCAGTTCCCTGACCTCCTCCACCAGACTGCAGTGGGCGTGACATTTAGTTATGCAAAACCAGCGCACATTATTCAAAAATTTTGGCCCCGCACAAATGTCAAAGTGAGAAACAAGCATATGCTGTTATGAAACAAAACAAGGAAAAGAAAGACCTTTTCATTCAGAGGCTTTAGAGGAGATGCACATGCTGTATTCAGGTGTCTGTGGTAGGCAGAATGCAGCTGGCATTCTTCACTGCCAGAATATTAAAGCCAAGTGCTGAAAACATGTGATTCGTCTGCATCTGTAAACTGGGGAAATGATCCCAGTTTGAGCATTTGCAGACACCACTACAGATCACTCAGATCAGACTGAGCTTCCTCCTCAAATCTTTATAGAATCACTTTGCAATAAAAATGCACAAACACCTACGTCCTCTGTGATTTCCCATTTATTATATTCTAATTGTGGGCGAAAAGGAGAGAATAATTGACTGACTAAAACAGACCCAACGTTGTTTTTAATCATCTCTGACTTTTGAAAGAATATTCGATTGCAGTTTTGGGCCACGTGAACCTGTTATTGTTTTGTTTCTGTTAATTGTGTTGCAATGAAAATGATGTGGCAATATGCTTTTTGCTGTAATTGGAAACGACGTGATAAAGAATGTTTTCATTTGACCACTCACAGATTTAAAGAACATAAACAAGAGGAAAAAGTCTGCAGCCATGATGGTGCATTGAACTTTATACAAACTGCAATTGTCAGTTCAAATAAATCAAATCATTGTTAAAGTGTCATCATAGGTTAACAAAAGATGGAGTAGCCTTTCAGCTGTGTAAATCTATGACCCCCTCCAGCCCTTTAATTGTCTTTTTATAGCCTCAATTTCTAGTTTCAGATCTTACAACATGATAGGTAAGCCTACGCTGCATGAGCAGAAGTAATAGGCCACACCTCTTTATCTTTGAATTCAGGGGTTTAACAAACCATTGCCACAGGTGTTTAAAGTCCAGCTCCTAGCCCTATAGTCTGCCTTCACAAAGATTTGAGAAAGAATGGGTCATTTCTAGATGCACCGCGATCAAATCGAAGTGGTACAGACCGCATAAACCTACAGAGCAGGGTCACAATCATATTTTATTGCCATATGAGTGAACAGTTCACAATATTAGGAAATTTGTTTGGTACTTGGTGCTGTCGTGCAAAAACAAATACTAAACATTTTCAAACATGACATAACTAACTCCAAAATAATACACACATAATAAACATAAGAAAACAGTGCAGCGATCGCCAAGCACTTGATCGCTAACGCTCTGTTGATGCAGAGTTCCAAAACTTTGCTGGCATTAACTTCAGCGCCGAGCTTCATGGCATGAGCTTCCATGGCCGGTGTAACGTGTGGGCGGCCCAGCACTTTGGCCCATATAGTGTACCTTCTGATTGCTAAGTGTGATCGTGCAGTCTCAGCTCCTCTCTAAGATCTACTGCTCACTCTGCAGGTCCAGTTCCAAAAGCACCAAGATGGTGATGGTTGCTACATCAACCCTTTATATACAGTTTGTGCTCATAGTGTTTGCTGTCTTTCCCTTCTTACTTGAGCTTGTTTGTCATTAGTTTGATAGCTCTTTGCTCACAGACTAAACAACATTAACCTGATGTTAATCCTTTATAAAAGCAACCACCACAGTTGTTAACCTCAGAATGAACTGCAACATCTACACAGCGTGTGTGCTGGTTGGCCTCCTCATACCGTGTATCATGGCTCATTGGGGATCTTGCTGTTAAAAGCCTCAGATAGTAGTCTTACCTTTGTTGTTAATGAGATGAATAATAGAGCAGACAGTTTAAGGTTGTTATTTAGTAGTTTGCTGAGCAGTTTTATGAATCTGATATTTGACAAGCTGCAGTAAATCACTTGTCCAGCTCCTCTGTAACATGTAGGTGAAGCAGAGCCAGAGTGAGACAACATGAGCTACAGCCTCTGTTGTTAGAGTCTCCATCCCCGATCCCCCGGGGCCTTGGCCGTAACAATTTGGCTGACAGCGTCTATACACAAAACAGCAATTGATGCATTTATTTTCCACAGTCACAGTATGACAAAACGTATTTCCCCAGTCATCCGTATTGCACACATTATATATGGCGCTGGACACAATATACTGCCCCTCCCGCTCTCCTCTGCAGCAGTCCACTTATTCAGACCCCACTGACAAGCCACATCTGCGGCAGCAGTCACTTGCAGCATATCTGTGTTAAATTAGAGAACAACGTCGCCATAACAGTCGCGCAGCAGATTTAACCCGGCTTCCACCCTCGAGGCCTTAAAGTGGCAGACAAAAGTTCTCTTTCTGTCGCTCCCTTTCTGTTATATTTCCTTCTTTCCTTCATTAAAGCAGCGTGTTCACATGCATTAGTAAATAGATTTCCTCGGCCAGAAGCATTTTAATGTTCCAGTGGGCTAAGGAGACAAGCCTCCCGGAAAATATGGAGGTCTTGGAAAAACTCATGTTTGTGAAATCACATCCGTGCTGTAATATTGCTTATTATACAGACTATTATACAAAATACATGAATGTGTTATAGTCCACAATTATTTTTGAAGTGTATTTGCGTTGTGTGATAAAGTGATGAGTCGCCTAAACACTCATCACTTTACCACACAGAGCCGAGTGGCTTGTTTTTCCTTGTGCGTCTGGCTTCACACGTCGTCAAGGGCCCCCACACATTCCCCTTCATTCTCAGAAAGACCTCCCAAGACGGCGCAGCAGGACGTGATCTGAAGAAACTCAATTTGGTCAGAAAATAAATCTCGAGACTTTGGAGGCAAATGTAATAACAGAGGAGGGTTAAGCTCTGATCTCTTCCTAAACAAAAACATATTTTAAAGCCGTCTCTCCTTGGTACCTCTTTCCTCCTTTCCTGTCTCCATCTGGTGCTGAAGCTATTGCAAGCCACTGCAAACAGCGATAACCGCTGTCACCGGGAGGACGGCTGTGTTTGAGAGGAACAGTGAATGATACTCAAATGTGAATGAAAGAAATGAGTGAAGCCGCCTGTCTTTCATTTGTTCCACAGTGCCTGCCTGTGTCCCTGCAGCTATCACACAGTGATGCATTCCAGTGTATTCCTATCCGCCACAAGTGGTTACATTAATGAAGTGCATTAGTCCTGGGTGTGAATGTGTTCCTGTAGAGAGGATGAGTGCAGGGATGGGGTGCAGGTAGAAGCACTGGTAGGAAGGAGCTCTTTGGAGTGTGATGTATGTATGATGGAAGGCTCCTATTTAAGAAGGCAAAAAAAACCAAAAAAAAAAAACAATTCCACACCGCTTTTAGTTAGGAGAAATATTGCTCTGCCATCACAAAAGAGACAAGCAGAGGAGAGCAGAGCACTGAAGTGCGGTGCTCCTTAGCTGATAGGGGAGGAGCGCGAGAGGGCGAAAGCAGAATAGAAGGATTGTGTGAATTTGTCAAAGGATTCAAAGTGAGCAGCTCCAAACGGGAGCTTCACAGAAATCCCAGTTCATTAAAGGCTGAATGAACGGTCATTGATTCATTGATAAAATTATTCTTGAGGGATGCGATTAACGTGACGATGAGGAATATCGTGCGATCCCGCCATTCAGCTCCACTTTGTGATCCATGCCGTTAGCTTTTCTGAGAAGCCGATAAAATGATAATGGTGTCGTGGAGGCCCTCGGTGGCTCCACTGCCTCATATCACGCTCAGTCATCTTCACACTCAGTAAAGTCAGCACATTTCTGCTGCCATTAAATTTACTATGGCTCATTGGGGATTGACACTGCACACCATCAGTGTCATTGTAATGCCTTGTGAAATTCAAGAAAGGCTCGCTTCTTCATGCTGGAAACAATCATTATTACTAAATGCTCTGTTTAAATGACTGGCATTACATGCTTGAAAGTTACTATTATTCACCTCACATCATCGAAGAACTAATAATTTTTTACCCAGAAGTCCACACTTCATGAGGTAACAGCATAATTGTTCCTGCTAATGACTTTGCAGCTGTTACTCCATCTCATATACTCACAGGTTCACAATGGGGAGACACTGGTTGCAGTGACCCCCCATAACTAGAGGCAAGAATTTCTTTACTCCGATATTCAGTGGTGTGAGCTGATTTAAAAATGCACAGCAGAGAGCTTCTCACTGAATCACACCGTAGGCTATGAGGGAGTGATGGGAAATTTTAATGAGGAAAAATCGCATGCCTGAAGATTATTTGTGATGCATCTTATTGGTGTTCTGTAGAATATAAGCTCAATTATTGTTATCAACCTCTTGCCAAAGTCATTTGAGAAACTTTGAAATTTTAAAAGATGATTCAAATGCTTGTAAGCTCTCTGATATCCCGACATTTGGTGAATACTAAAAGCAGAACATCATGTAGCGCACCAAAAATTTGATATCTCTTTACGTGCAGTTGCACACAGAAAGCCAAATGCAGCCACTGTTTTTATACCCTGTTAATGGCTTCCAAGAACGTTAACACTTATTAGTTTGTGGCACTCTAATGCCACATTAAATCATGTTAAATCTTTAATGGTTTCCGAAGTTGCTGTTGCACAAATACGTCAATATTTGAGGGCATACGTGGGTCTCTTGGACTCAGTGTGTGACTTCAGAGCCACTGCAGGTCACTGAAAGCAGCAAACAGAGCCTTGCTGCTTTACATTCACTTCCTGTACCCATACATTAAATCAGTTTCTCCAGCGCTGTGGATATTTTTTTCCGATTATCATGTCATATCACTCAGCACTGCCTGTAGCTTAATGGATCTGAAATGTAGCACGAGGGCAGAAAGGCTTCTCGCTAACTTGAGTAGAATTCATGAGGGTCTTTATGCACACGCACGCATATCAACACATGTTGCACGTGAGTAAGTCCTTTAGAGCGTCTTGGAACTGCAAGTTATTTTCTTCAAAAGGGTTCCAAAACAACAGTTTGCTTTTAGGACATCATAGAATTGGTAATCTCTCCCACTTGGAGAGGGAATTGCTTTACTTCTTGAAGGTCTTTCGGACCGTATTTGGCTTATATTTTTCCCAAAGCAATTATAGACTGGGTGAATTTAGTTGTCTTGCACTCTCCACGGTGGGCTGTGGAGAGCACTATGTTTTTTTTTTGTTGTTGTTGTTTTCATTTTATTAACAGAGCTGGAGTATCTGTGGGGAGTAGGTGCACTGATGGTCAGAGACACAGCGTCCTCTGCTGGTGATGAGGGAAACATCACTTTGTATCTCCTAATTGTGAGATAAACAGCGATGTGTGAGCAGGTGCACGTGTGTTTTACAAATGTGTCGTTTTCCTTACACTCCTCTCCGTGTTTCAGGTGCGTGCGATTGCTTAGACTTCACCGCCGGCGTGACCTGTGAGCGCTGCCTGGATGGTTACTATGGTAACGCTTTGATTGGCACACCTGGTGATTGTCAGCCTTGCCCTTGTCCGGACCAGACCAGCTGTGTCCAAATTGCAGAGACGGGACAGGTGGTCTGCACCAACTGCCCAGCAGGACAGACAGGTGACGGGAACAGTCTAAACGAATTTATATGAACAGCAAACACAGTGAATAACGGGCTTTATGCCAGGATCAGAACATCTCCACGTGACAGCTTGACACTGAAAAGATGGTGGCTATAAAGCACCGCAGCTTAATTTAAACTGAGGTAGAATGACGGTGACCTCCACAAGTGCTCTTTCTCACTTACTCATCTATTTCCTGCCCGTCTCTTTCATCTCATTCCCTGTGTAGGAATGCGCTGTCAGAGGTGTGAAGATGGGTACTATGGTGACCCCCTAGGGCTGTCAGGAGCAGCTCAGCCATGTGTGAGATGCAACTGCAACGGCAATGTGGATTTCAATGCCGTAGGAATATGTGACCATGTCACCGGGCGCTGTGTGAAGTGCCTGGGACACACGGAGGGAGACCACTGCGAGCGCTGTCAGCGGGGTTTTTACGGCAACGCCATGAACCAGACGGTGGGCCAGAAGTGCAAGCGTGAGTAACCGAGACTGTGCTGTTAATTTATCATAATGCTAAGATGTCACTGCAGGAACAAAAGATTGCATTCCTGTAAGATGATGCTGAAGTTCCCCTGCACTTGTGCAGTGACGTATGCAAACGTGAAACCTCTGCTGCACAGACACATCAGAGTGAGGGAGGGGCTTTTTCAACAGTGTCGTATTCAGACGACTGCCGTGTTTCTTACAAAATGTGCTAGTTTATGTGTACCTGTCCACACCATTAGGATTCATATTGTTGTCTTTACTACAGGAAAGCAAAGTAAAGAAATGGACATGTTCCATTAAAGACTATTTGACCCCTGGGTTGAGCTTTTAAAGAAAGGAAGAACTAGTCCATTCAAATTGCCTTCAATTGGAGAGTTTTGACAGGTGTAGCTGTCCTGAGTCATGAAAGGCAAAAGCTGAAAGTGGTTTGAACAAATGGCTCTGGGTCAGAAAGATAACACAAAAAAGAAGAGACTGACTGGGTTGGGAGAAAGACTAAGTGGAAAAAAACTAACTGAAGTTACAAAGGCAGACAGAAACCAAAGAGTAATAGCTGTGATGTGTTCATCCTTTGATTTTCTTATCCTTTTCTTATGCTTCGTTCCACCTGCAATCCCACAGTTGAGCTTCTGTATGGAGCAACATCACAGAGGGATCCAGGACGCTCCCTTCCCTTCTGTGTTTTCCTGTTATTTTCAAAATAGTCAAATTTAGATTACATTGATAAATTGTGCTTAATGAGAAGGTGAGAACAGATCGTACACAATTAATTCACAGTTTGTTGCAACAATCAAACTCGATTATTTTGAACTGCATTGCCATACTATCTATAGGTCAAGTCATAACAAAATAACAACTCATAACAAATGTTTGGGCAATGCTTCGCGTATCCGAGAGAAAAAAATATATCAGCAAATATCTGGATTTTTAAGATCAATACAGATATTTAGTGATTTAAAAATCTGATATATTTGAACGTAAAAGATGAAAAATGCTCCGGATGCAACCCAGTGAACACAATTTGAAACTGAAAATGAATGCCTCTTGCTGCCCTCTTTTCAACCAGCTAGAATATGATAACAGTACAGTGCATTTGTACTGTAGATTTCAAAAAACAAATTATTGATTGATGTAACAGTATCAAACCCAAACTCCACTGGCGAACTAAATTTCATCTACATAAAGATGTCGTTTCAGTGAATTTAACGTTTCATTTAAATGCCATGAAATATGAAACTATTCAGTGTTCTGCCAATAAGAAGCTTTCAGGACAGTTTAAGGGGAGTAATTGTAAAGATTATCATCATTATGTAGAACATTTAATCTGCCCTTATAATATAAGTAATAAAAGTCTGCAGTGCTCTTCTATGTGATGGAAATAGCTCAGCAGGTTACCTGCAAGACTTGGAATAGTAATAGCAGAGGTACAGGTATATGTTTTTCTGTCTTTCTTTGATCTTTGCTAGAGTTTTCTCTTCAATCATTATACAAATTCTGATTTCAGTCCTTACAGAGCATCATAGCTTGTTCCTAAAATCAAAACTTTGCTTCTGTGCTTCTGTGTTTCTGAAGGTGTCGTATGTGAAGTGGGTGTAACTTGGACTCTTGCAGACCGTAAACTGATCATTTTGCTTAAGGCTTTGAATTTGTTTCCTTTAGCATGCAGCTGCAGTTCTGCTGGAACATCTGGGCATGTAAATGAATGCCACCCTCACACTGGAAATTGTCATTGCCTCAGTCATGTGACCGGACGGGACTGCAGTTATTGCGAAGTTGGCTTCTTCAACCTCCAACCAGGCGTTGGATGTGAAATGTAAACAGATCCCCAGTGCGCTTCAGAGTTGATTTGTGTGGAAAGCTATAATAACTAGGCTTAGAAACTGAATCTATCATTAATGTGTAATTTTTCTGTCTGTCTTAGGTGCAAATGTAATCCAATTGGCTCGTCGTCACTGGTGTGCCATCCAATCACGGGGCAGTGTGTGTGTCGTGCAGGAGTGGAGGGGAGACTGTGTGACACTTGCCGTGTGGGCTTCTTTGGATTCTCGTCACGAGGTTGCAGAGGTACAGTACTTTAATTCAGGCATCGCAGCTGCACTATGTGCCATGCTCTAATCCTCTAATACACATCACACATGGAGGCATTTCTAACTCTTAAATGTTTATCTCTGTTGGTCCTCTGCTCTACCATCTCCCTGTGGTCCCATCCCGCCTCACCCAGCCTGTAACTGTGACCCAATGGGCTCCGTTTCTATGCAGTGTCACGGTAACGGCACCTGCCACTGCCGCCAGGGCTTTGTGGGTTACAAGTGTGACAAATGTGAGTTAAACTATTTCCACAACAGAGCCACACACCAGTGTGAGGAATGCCCAGTTTGCTATGGCCTTGTCAAGAAACAGGTGGGTTTGTGTTTTGATAAATTGTTTATGTGTTAATGGTGACATTTGTAAGACCAAAATCTGGATTTTTCTAATTCTAATATTATAAAACTTGAAAATTTTGGTTTCTTTTTTTTAACTTGTCTTGTCCGACAGCTTAAGCAAGCAAAATTATTTTCTGCTTGCTCTGTTGTGCCAAACACTCTTACTTGGGTGTTTGGTTGGCACAAATGGGACACATTTTAACGAGCCTGGGATTTGTTATTAACTGGGTTATGCATACATTTTATCTGCCAACATCATTTTTCATAGTGGCATTAATAGCGCCTCGTGTTAACAAGCCTGCTAAGGTGTCCTTATATATGAATAAGCTAAATTCTATGGGTTTACAATCGTGAGAAAAATAAACTTTTCACAGCACTGTATGCAGCCAGGTGCTGTTAATCAGATGCAGTGCATAGACCTCATCATCACCACATGTGAGCACCTCTATAAAAGTAGAAGTTTTGTCAGTTTGCCTGTCTGGAGCGTTCAGTTGTGCGTTAACGCAACATTACACCCTGTGGCCAAACTGTGCAATGCACAGAAACTGCAAAAAGTTCATGACGGTGCAATTAGACTGAACAGGTATAAGAAGTATAAACTGCAGTAGAGGCATCATGCGCATGAGTAAAGTTGTCACTTTTACAGTATATTAGTTATTTACTCTGTAAAAATCTGATAATACTGATCAGATTTAAAGTACTTGTGTGCATTTATGTAGCACTTGTCTAGTCTCACTGTTCACTCAAAGCATTTTAGACTACAAGTTACATTTTAACCGTACATACATGAGTGGAAGCAAGAGAAAACCCATGGAGGCAAAAGGAGAACATGCAAATGCCACGGGCTCATCAGAAGATTTGAACCAGGAACCTTCTTACTCTGGGGTGACGGTGCTAACCACTGCAGCTGCTGTTCCAACCTGTATCTGCTTTAAAGTGTTGCAATTCACCCTTGAAGCCCTCGTCTAATGAAAGCAAGCCGCAGCATTTTACAGTATCACTGTCTCAGACCAGCTCACTTGACCTTGCATTGGCTCTTTATTTTCTACATCTTTCCTCATTCTCACTAAGTTCCTTTGAGGCACGTACAGTGCATGAGCTTCCTGCACAGCTTTCTGCACCGGTCCATATTACTTCACACACCTACACACAGTGGTTTTGGCACTTGCTATTAATGTGTGAGTAGCAATTTGTTCCTGAATCAACAGAGTTCCCGCAGTACATCCTGCTTTCGCAGACCCCCATTGCAGCCATATGTCTCCTTTGTACTGCAAGTAAACAGTGGATGTGCAGTGAAACATAAAAATTATGTCCTGTGCCGTTCCTCTCTGTCCCTTTAGATTTGTTGCAGCCCACGTCTGTATGCTAAGGTGCTGTGTCTCTGGATTTGCCTTCTGAGGGCAATCCAATAGCACTGACATGTTCTGTCTTTCCTCTGTGCATTTCCCTGTTCCGGCTAAAGTGGTTGTATGTTCTCGCCGGGCCGGCTTGTACCCGTGTGAATGCACGCTGTGATTTCCACAGTGTTAGCAATTCAGTGAACATCCCAACCCTTGTCTGCTCCGAACACCTGCAATTACTCTCACTGTCCTCAGCCCCTCCCCCCCCCCC
>VOQJ01013437.1:0-15449 GCA_015052665.1 Apistogramma diplotaenia | reverse complement strand
AGAGCTTCTCACTCACATGTCTCATACACACACACAAAGGCGCGACAGAGGAGAAAAAAACAGTAGCTACACACACACACACACACACACACACACACACACACACACACACCCTTCTGCCATAAAGCCGGTCTGAAAGCTGTACTGATAACACTGTGCATTAATGCAGAGCAATTAAATCATGTGTTCATGTCACTCTCAAGATATGACATGTGGCAGTGCTTACAAGGGAGAGAATGCAAGGTAACTATGCAAGCTCTGTTTTTAGAGGTTTGGGGGAATTAACAGTAACTATGGAGGGGAGGTGGGACCATGAGCAGAGGAAGAATTTTACTTTAATTTCCGACGCTACAGTCTCATTCGGGTGATTGGAGACTGACACACAACCAACTGCGTGCAGTGAACTTGTGATCTTTGACTCTGAAATGGTTGCCAAGAGGCAGTCAGTTGCCATTTGGTACAGACTGATTGCAGTGAACTGGAAGCCTGTCCGCCAGTTTGGAGACAGGTTGCTTTCTACCAGGCAACCTGGTAGAGCTCGTGCTGTGTGCTCAACTTCTGGGTGACCAGCTGGCCATTGCAGTCAGTCACTGAAAGCAAAAAAAAATGATGCAATCACCAGAAAGCCACTGATTGTTCATAGTCTCAACAAGGCCGCTGTCCTATATTAAGTCTAGTGTGACTGAGTCATAACAAGAATAGCAAAGAAACTGCATGCTGGTCAATAAGAGTGTAAGGCAGAAAGTCAAGCCCGCTCCTTGAACAGAGATGTCACCTGCCTTTAACTCTCCCTCAGCCATATGTACCTTTTGCTGCTGATTGCTGAGGGAAGTGAGGAAACCACAGGCTCCACAGGAAGAAGGGTGGCTTCTGAGAAAGCTGAGGGAGAGACATCAGGTTGTTGTGTGGGTGGTCTTTTTTCTAAACTTGGAAAAGAGGAGCTCTGAAGGTGCATCCTGTACATTCTCACATCTAATCTCCTTAACACTTACTAACACATGTACTGTGTGGTAAACCATATGCCTTTTGCGTATAGTTTTCAGGATTTAGAAGATCTAGTCCACGATGTGAGGCTTCGAGTTACAGGAAGAGAAAGAAGGGAGACTGTGTGGAGCAGTGTCTTAAGGAGAGGACTTTCACTTTGGAAAGTGTGGTGCAAATCCAGAAGTTAGCACTAGCGCATGATGCATGTACACACACGTCTGTGTTCGATCTTAGAACAGAGAGAAGAGCGCTGCAGGAACAGGACTGTCTACTTTTGCTTCCTTTTTTTTTAAACTTATCTATACGTTTCCCCCCTTCAGGGAGAGGCTATATATTCTGATAAACTTCCCCTGCTGTCTTACTGTACTTCTTCCATTTCAGAATCACACAGATGCAGCAGCAGAAGGAGAACCTGACGGCGCAGCTGAACGATACTATAGCTGAACAGCTGGCCCTGGAGGAAGATGCTGCTGGTTTAAAGCTTGCCTTGGGTAACATCACATCATCCTTTCATCAGCTGGCTCTGACAGATGCCAGCCCCTATCCGGAGGCTGATCACACCCAGTTCAACCAAATCAAACATCTAACCAACTTTACTACACAGGTCAGCTTAAACATCGCCTGCAATGCACCAGTGGAATGTGAAGCTTATTAAGTTGCATTTTCAACCATTAAATCAATCATTTCAGTCTCACTAGAGTAGGTGCTGCACATATCATATAAGAAAGCACTCTGGTTTATTTAACCTGGCTCATGCAGAGATGGAGGTGCAGGGAATGAGAAGCGAACGTCACTTCACTTTTTCTTCATTTGTCAAGCAAAAAGGGACACTGCTGCACAGGAGAGAAGGCAGTGTCTGCTGCTCACAGGGTACATGTTGTTCCAGAATGGGGGGGGTGATTACAAAAGCAGCCTGTCTGGGCTGAATACACTGTTAAATGACCCAGAAATATGCTAAGGTGTCCTTTGTGTATGCGGTCATGGGAGGGTTTTACAGAAGAAGACAAAAATAATAATAACACACCTCGTTCTAGTAGAACAGTTACTATTTGGTATCCCATTTCTTGTTTGGTGGGGTGAGACCCTGGTGAAACAGACAGAAGAAGTGGATGAGCAAGTACGGACTCAAGCCGATCGCATTACGAGGGTCACGGAAAAGGTGGAGCCGTTATTGCAGACAGCCAACGACAGCATGGAAATGGTGAAGAACATCAGCCAGGTAACTGCAGGGAATGTTTGCTCGTATGGATTTTATTTTTAATGTTTTATTTGAGAGTGATTATTTAGCCATGTGAGCTCTGTGACTGTAAATGTTATTATTACAAAAGAAATGAACTTAATGCACTTCAGCTATAGTACGAGTAGACCTGTAGGCTCAATATATTGTCCCAGTTGACCATATAACATCATCCTCAGTTTACAGCTTTGCATAGGCATCCTTGCATGGCTTAAATAAGCTGTATTTGACCCCACTGCTTTCTTGCTTCATCCTACTTCTCGCTTACTGAAGCTGCAAACTCAAGCTGAAGGAGCAAAGGCTGTGGCTCTGTCATCAGTTGTGACAGGCAAAGAGGTGGAATCTGAAGCAGTCGCCCTTCACAGACAACTAGAACGTGAGCCTCCATCTTTTTGTCGCACATTATTGTTTTTGTTGAATATAGAACTAAATTATTCTACTTAAATTGAGATGTCAAGCGCTGAAATGGAAAAAAAAATCACACGATCTCGAGACTCAATTATTCCTATAATAGATATGTCATCACTGTTGTAATGTTTTGACCCATTTGTCACATAGTGAGCACAATAGCAGCTTCTGTGGAAAAAATGGAAGGAACTGGAATGTTTTGAAAGTTGTTCAAGTGTAAACTTCATTAATTAAATATTGACGTTTATGAAACATGAAGAGAATCTTAGGTTATTTTGCCCGCTACAGAAAGCAGAGTGGAGAAAATAAATAGAATTCAGCCAGTACACAGTGACCCATTTTGGTCAAGTATAAAAATCTGATTCAAACTTGATTATGTCTTAATCCTAATAACTTCGTGCATGCATGCACTTCAGGCATGGTTGCACAGTGGCCCCGTCAACAGGCCCAGACCAAGGCTGCAGTGAAGAAGGAACGACTCCTGGAGGAAAAGGTCCTACCTGACGTGAAGAAGAGAATCTCGCAGATCGAGAAGATGCTTAAACCGGCTCTGGAAAACTCCAGCATCTCAAGCAGCACCGCAAAGGATGCTGAACAGAAAGCGCATGCTCTGGCAAAGGTATGCTTTTTGTTTCTTTACCCATAACAATGGATTTGTGTAATCTTAGTTAGTGCGAGATAATGTTTATTGGGGAACTGCTGACTTGTAGAATCACGTATAATTTCACAGTAAAAAACTGTTGTTTTTTTGTTTTGTAAATTAACACGACATAAAAGAAAGGTGACACAAAATAACATTATTTTCATACATCAGTAGGTAAATGAATAAATATTCAATACGGGGGAAAGCGCCTTAAAAGATGAAGTATATTAGCTTTGGTGTTCCATCAAATTACTAATTTTTGCAGAACTATAGCTTCTGATCAGACGCTGTCATAATTAATAATGCTCCAATCAGTCTCAGCCAAAGGCCTTCTGGAAGATGGTCTTCATTGCGACCTTGGTAAGGACTCCAGGCAGTTATTTCAAACTAATAGAGAGAACCATAGCTTTAAATTCAATATTCACTGAGGCATAAAAAGTGCATGTATAAAAATTGGATTTTCTTTACTTTTATGCACATGTAAAGTTTTACGTTAAGGTTTAATTTACGGCTCAGTCCAGAGGGTTAACCATCAGCATCGCTGGTTCATTCCAGCTCTTGAACAACTTCCATGCTAATGCACATAATAAACATACAGTGACCATATCTGCCACTACACAGCTGTTGTGAACCCAAACTGTGCTAATGTGTCAGTTGCAGATGATTGGTCCTTTGGAGGAAGAAACGGTGCAATCACCATCTTTGATATTACAAAGCTGTCTGGAAGATTTCTCTCTCCAACAAGTTCTGATCCAGTTCTATGAGGTGCTCATACTAAGGTCTCCCTTACTGCCTGTGCCTCAACCCTCACATGCCGGCATCCATTTTTAATTGATCCAGACATGTAATGGCCATCTTTAATTAGTGAAAGGTCTGTGCTGATATAAATCACAGGTTTGTCTATGGAGGACAGCGTGGTTCATTTCAGTGATGGGAGCTATGATATGGTAGGAGTGAGAGACCCAAGTGATTATTCGCCAAGAAATGCCAAGGGTCACGTTCTAAGTGTCACTATATTGCCAAAAGTATTCACTCACCCACAGGTGTATCAAACTAAGCGCGTAGGTATGCAGACTGCTTCCACAAACATTTGTGAAACTCCCTTGAGCTCAGTGAATTCCAGCGTGGTACCGTGATAGCATGGTGCAGTCGGGAAATTTCCTCCCTAATAGATATTCCACAGTCAGCTGTTAGTGGTATTATAACAAAGTGGAAGTGATTGGGAATGACAGCAGCTCAGCCATGAAGTGGTAGGCCATGTAAAATCACAGGGTGGGGTCAGCGGATGATGAGGCCCATAGAGTGCTGAAGTCACCAACTTTGTGCAGAGTCAATCACTACAGACTTCCAAACTTAGCTTAAGATCAGTGTGTAGAGAGCTTCATGGATGGGTTTCCATGGCCGAGCAGCTGCATCCGAGCCTTACCTCACCAAGCGAGTCTGGGTTTGGTGGTTGCCAGGAGAACGGTACTTGTCTGACTGCAGTGTGCCAAGTGTAAATTTTGGTGGAGTGGGGGGTAATGGTGTGGGGCTGTACAGGAGCTCACGATGCTCTGCTTAGGTACAGATCCATAGATCTCTTAGTCATGATCCATAAATAGTCCGAATATTTCCAGCTGTCATTTACCTTCTGCCTTTCCCTACTTTTTGTGTGTAGGAATCCAAAGCCATTCTGACCCAGGCCAAGCATACCGGGACTGCATCTGCTCACCTTAGGTCCAATATAGACTCAGCCTTGGAACAGCTATCACTGCAGGAGTTGCTGACTGATACAGTTAACACCCAGATCACCTCAGAGGTACTTAACACAACCATACACATATTTGAAGAACAAAATCTATGCATATCGATCTGTTCTCCCTGTGTGAAGCTTAAAAGACTGTTTCTGCCTTGTAATTCCCAGCCTGGGGTGTCTGTGGCCGGCGTAAAAAAAGATATGGAAGCAGCCAAGCTCCAGCTCGAGGCCTATTCTGTTACACTAACTGAGCTAATAAGCAAGATTGGTAAGTCGCTACTTTTTGCTCTTCTGTGTCTATAAAACCCATGAATCTTCATTATACCTTAAATATCAGCCCACTAAAGAGCTCTGTGCTTTTTAATGCCTCATTTAACATGGAAACGTTTCTCGGACGGTTAAACAGGAATAACTGCTGCTCACGATGCCAAGCAGCATTTTCTTTAAATCTGACACATATACCTGAGCTCCCGGATGTCCTCTTTGGTCAAATCATTTCCTGTAATTCATTAGAAAGATGAGGATTTAACACTTTATGGTCAAATCTATCATGCTTGAGCGAATAATAATCAAATCACTGCAATTAGGTCATCATGCTGGCTTATGTGCTGTTTGAAAAACTGAAGTAGGACAGCCATTAATAAACCACAGCCTAAAAAACAGGTCTTTTCAAGTCTGTATGCTGTTTCTTCTCCCTCTGTCTTCTGTCCAGATGGGAATGTGCCACTGGAGCGATTTAACGGGATCTTGAACGAGACAGCGCGCCGCCTGAGCATGCTTCGCGGGAGTGTAGAGAGCCCAACGCTGGGGTCAAAGATCCAGAAGCTGCAATCGGCTGCTGAAGAGCAGCAGAGCCGCCTGTCCCTCATTGAACAGGACATACAGGAGATCAGGGAGGAGAGAGACAGTCTCAGAGACATTGCCTTAAACCTGCCTCAGTCCTGCCCCGAGGCAACCGGAGCAGGCAAAGCATAGATACTATAGATGACGAGGATTACATCATTGATAGCTGAACATCAGAAAAGTCTGGGATGATTTTGTTAAGGAAAGGAGTTGCAGTCATTTGTGTTCAACTTCAAAAAAAAAGTCTTTTTTGATTTTTCCTCTGTTGCCCCAAGGTGCAATTCATTTTACCACCACAGTAGACTATCACACACACACTCACACTCCCTCACACACACACACACACACACACACACACTACAGCCAAAAGCCTGAGACTTCTCCACTGCCTCCCATGATTTATACCCAATCTTCCTTCTCCTTCTTGTTTTTATACTCTCATATTTTTTTTATTTTTTTAGCAACAGCATCCGAACTTCAATTTCACCATGAATAATAAGCAGCCATTCTGAACTGCTGGAGTGCACTGTCAAGTTTAAAATAATGCTGATTTTCCTTTGTGGGGCTAAAAGGTGTGTCTGAGTGCTCCTTCAGACTGACACATTCATTTACACTTGAGCTCTTTTTCATCACCATTGCTTAATTAACAATTAGTCCTCTTGGCCTCAGTGGAGTTCGGGTCAGGCTTCAACATCACACAACCTGTTTTCAGGATTATTACAGTGCCTGTCTCTCCGTTTGTGTGATTTTTCAATATTGCTTCCTGCTCTGTGCCTCTATCGAATGGGCAAACATCGGTTGTCTTGGGGTCACGGGTGATCGCACTGTCAGGTTCCTGATTACTAAAACATAACAGCAAAAGGATCTTTGCTTCACAAGTCTTGTATGTTACTCACAACAGGGTCTAAAAACACTGAAAATACAAAGTTGTCTGATGCTCAGACCCAAAAAAAATCACTTTACTGTCATTTATGGCAAATAAAAGCATCACGGTGTAAAGATGATTGTACTTCTGCATAATTGTGTTCCCAGCTACAAGTTATGGCTTATTTATAAGAGCCTGAATATGGTTTGGACATTGGACTAATTAATGTTTTAAAGCGGTTTTGAAAAGTATTGGTTTTGAATTTTTCAATAATGCAGGAGTCCTGTGCAAGACCTGTGAAGCAGTGGTGTCTTTAACACTTACATGGTTGTGTTTTTATGAATGCTCGGTCTGATCAGACCGATTGTTCATGCAAGTGTCCCAGTCACACGTCTACTTGTAATAATTTGAGTGCATAAGGTCTTAACACAGAAATGTATACATGAAAGGGCTATCTCACAAAATATATCACATTTTTTAGTGGACACTCTTGTACAACAGTGTAATATTGTACAACTCATTACAATGGAAATGAAAGAGCTACTTAATTCTGAGGAGGTGCAGATATTTGGAAACAGTTGTGCAACATATTGACGAACACAATTAAAAATGATTAAAAAATGGTTTGATTTGTGAAATCCATTTCCTTTGTTTGAGTTTCATGTGATCTCTAAAAGAGAACGAAGCAAAAATGATCAATCCAGCAGAATGTGTGTAACTGAAAAACAATAAAACTGCTACATTTGTATCTAGTATCAAAGGTCTCTTAACCAGAACCAGTCACCACAATCCAGGCTGAACATTACAGCTGCTGTAGTGGCTGATGGTTGGTTTTAGAAGAGGGACGAAATGCTTCAGTGACTCAGTAAAGTTTCATGTCATCACTTTAGCCCTTTATCGCACACATTTTCTGTTGGTGCAAAGTTGGATTAATTTACTTTTTTCTTGGCAAAACAGTGTCCTACCACTCTTACATGTAAGCACTGAAACAGTGTCAGCCACTGGTTGATAAGCTTAGCTTATCTAGCCTGACTCTTTACAAAGAGAGAATCAGCTGCCAGTCCCCCCCACGCTCACCCATCTGCACTTGAACATTATCTCTTTACTTGTAGCTTGTTTTTTCCCAACAACAGATTAGCTTGTGTCTAAACAAAATTAACATTTCCATTCAGGTCCATAAATTATTGGTCATTTTGACTCTGTACGCCACCACAATTTTAAACAATTGACGTGCTGACCCGCTTTACTTCGAGGGGTTTAACTGTATTAGCCTGTTTAGGGAATTACAGCAATTTTTTATATTTTTATACTCCCCAATTTTTAGAGAAACAGAAGTAATTGGACAACATTACTGTAAATTACTGTTTTTAATACTTGGATGAAAATCCTTTGCATTCAGTGACTACCTGAAGCCTGGAACACATGGACATCACAAAATGCTGTTTCCTCCATTGGGATGCTGTGCAGCACCTCCAGCTGTTGCTTATTTGTGGGTCTCCGTTTTTTGTCTTCAGTAACTGAAAAGCACACACTAATGAGTGGAGATCAGGAGACTTGGTTACTTGGTCAATGAAGACTATCCAGTTTCTTTGAGACCTGAGACTCTCCCGGGCTGCTTTTGCAGTAGGCTTTGGGTCATTTTCCATTTGCACTGTGAAACACTGTCTGATCAGTTCTACAGCATTCGGCTGAATCTGAGCAGAGAGTTTAGTCCTGTGAACTTCACAGTTCATCGTGCTACTTCTACCATCAGTCATGTCATCACTAGTAACCTGGTTCCATTGGCAGCCATACTTTCATGTTGTATAGTCCAGGTCATGAACTGTTACTTTTCTTCTCCATACTGTATTTTCCTCACTGAGTGTAAATATTTTTTCCAGGCCTGTGCAGGTTATTTTAGAGGCTTTCTGGTAAAGCTTGGCCTTCCTGTTCCTGAGGGTAACCAGAGGTTTGCACCTTGCTGTAATTTTCCATTTATGAATTGCATTCTTCTTGACTTGGCTACATGTTATGAAAGCAGTTTTCTTAATCAAGGAAAGAATTTGCTCTCATCTACTTTATTTGTCTTCTATGATCCTCCAGGTCTTTTGGTGCTGCTGTACTGGCCAGTACAGAACAAACCAGATTGATGAGTCGACAGAGTTTTTGCTGTCCTTCTGATGGGTTTGTTTGGAGTTTTCAGCCCCATTAAGACCAATCAACATTTCTTTGTTGTATATATTTACAGTTAGACTGAAAGCTGAAAGCACATTGAACTCTTAAAATGAATTTTATATCTCATTAATTTCTCATAGAATAATAAGGGAACAGGCCAATTATTTAGAAGCCTTTAAAAAGAAAGAAATGTCCAAAAACCCATGGACTTAACAGTAACATGTTCATGAGCTTTAAAGATGATTATATTAGCTCTTATCTTTGCTTGAGTCTAGCCTAAGCTAAGCTTCTAAATATATTTCTTTTTAATGCCTTCTGATGAGAAGTCAGCCTTCTCATCTGACTCAACAAGAAAGTGAGGGGCGTTCCAAAAATGTGATTTAAGGCCACTGTGCAGTCTTAAAGTCACTATTGTCTTTATGTAATGTATTGTAATGTGCCGTCTTCCATGACAGGAAAATTGCAATGGAAGATCTAAGTACTTTAAATTCAATATTATGCAGTGCCAGATAATGGTTCGCCCACAGATTACAGAGCCTAATGGAGAGCCTGTTTTGTAACTCTAGTCAGCGTTTCGCTCTCAAAACACCAGGAATGGAATGTGTGCATCCTGTTTATCACCCTCAAGTTTACAAGGTCATACTTCCAAAACTGTGTCTCAGTTGAATCCTCTACAAAGATAATAAGTTCCGTAATTATGATTTCAGAAAAAAAAATGTAGATCAATACCCCAGTTTTGGTAGCATGAAGGAAAAACACAGGACTCATAAAACTCCATCATGAGGTTGATCGCGGATCGGGATTGGGAATTAAGGGCAGTCATTTCCAGTCAGTTTAGCAGCTAAGTAGAGATGATTGTCATTACCATATGAAAATGAAAACAAATTCCACGACTGCTGAGAGGCAACGGGAAGACAAAGAATATCACTGAGTTGTAAAAGTCATTGCAATATTCATACAAAATATTCATGTGGTCGTGAAGTTTGCGTGTCAGTTCATGTCATCTGCAGTGGCTGAGCGCAGGTTGGAGATCCATTTATGAATCTAAATTCTGATATTGATAGACTTTTGTTTGCGATCACGCGTACTGAAGTGGCCCCCGCTCACTTTCACAAAGGATTAATCGAGCAAGTAAATTTCTGATGGGAAGCCGATGACATCACGCCGTTAACGTGTTCACTGGAAAAACTGTTTATTAAATTTGCTCAACTTAAACAGATTAGCAAACACATGGATCATCATGTGGGAAGTGTAAGGTACCGATAAATGAATCCTCATTTGGAACAAAGGCTTTTTTTTCTGTGTGAAACTTGTTCCCTGCAGAACTCAAACTGGGCGATGAATGATGTCACTTTAAACTTAAATGAAACCGTTTTTGCTTACTGTCATGAATAATCTTCTGCTCCTTCCATTGACTCTGTCCTTATTGTATTTTGACTTTTGTTTTTAATGCATTCATTGTACCGATTCTATTTCTCATCAACTCTTCTGTGCTTGTTGTGCATCTTTGTGTCTTTAAAGACCAATCAGGTCCGGTCAGGTACTGCAAATTAACTTATAGAATAAATGCTGTGGTGAGTGGGATGTTACCATCGCTTTCAAGCTTTTCATCTTGTGGATCTCTGTGGCCCTTCCAGTGCCCCAGATTGCTCCTGAGATGAGTATTTTTTCTTCCGTACACACTTAGTGACTCACCCCAAAGCTTCTTCCATGTGTTATGTGTGTATTCCAGTGCTCTGCCTCAGGAAGAAGGGCAACAGCATTAATCATTGTAAGTGTAGAGTCTTGGTATGTGGCTATTTCCTAGTGGCAATATGTTTTTTGTTTCATATTTTTAAACAAACTACAAAAAATATATATATTCAAGTCATGTCTATTAAAATGGAATCACAGGTGCTGAAGGCAGACAATGTTAAAGTGGTTAGAGAACATGTCATTAAAAAAAAAAGTTGCCATCCAGGAGTGGGAGTTGGTTCAAACATAATGAGCCAAGAGCCAAACAGAAAGTGGCCATGTTCAGCTACTCGTGAATGGGTAATTACCAGCCACTCCTTGACACACGCGTATAGGATCCATCTGCTTTCACATTTTCTCTTTGTGCGTCAAGATGCCTACTCCCATATCTTGGATGGCATTCACACAGCAACCATGTGCAGAGGACAGATTACTCAAATGAAAACAATGTACCTTTTTTACTCTCCCCCATAAGACGCACACTGTCAAATGCACTGTTTTAAATTCAAAAATGTAAATCCACATGAAAAATAAAAACACAGAACATGCCTGACGTCGTCTGCGCAAGCAGCACAACTGCAAATCCTTAACATCAAAGATAGGTGAGACACACCTCCTACTGTGTCTCTTGTCCTGCTTCAAGGACATTTGATATGTTTGCGCGCACCTGCCGACACACGAAGCATCTTCACTTTTAAACCCTGAACCCTGCCGCGCCTGTGATATCAGAAAAATATATTCCAGGTGCCATTGTACTCATCCTTTTTTCATTTGCTTTGGTGTCAAGCGATCACACAATGGTTCTGAGCACAAGCGCACTGTAAGTAGGTTGTATAGATTAAACAGACTCACAACAAAGAAGAATAAATGTCAGATATGTCAAATGCCACAGGATAAAAAAAACAGGCACAAATAAAAGTAAAGAGGTGTTGGTACTATATCTGTGATACACCTTTTGAAATCAAGTGAATTTATGCAAATACACACCTTTCAGTTGACATCAGTATATTGTGCTTTGTATATAAATGCAATAAATTTCAGCGTAGTGTCAAGTATGTTTTCTAAATCTTGCAGCACCTTTTCTAACAAATGGGTTTATGAAAGTAAAAAAATCTGTTGTGCTGGAATACTTCCACTCAACACATCCTGCAGTAAATCATTCATATTCAGCCTGCCGACTGACCTGGAGGTCGACACAAATGTTTGTATCTTTAGGAAGGTATTAATGTAATAATTCTGTGTATTAAAGCTATCACATCTCATTATAATGGGGAAGCAGTCAGCCTGCAGGATGACAAGACTGAAAGCCGATCCACTTCTCGCATTGCAACAAGTGATATCATTCAAGTTAAAACTATAAAGAAGGGGAATTTGTATGATGAAATAATTGTAACCTCATTTACAATCATCACACTCCTTGCACATATCCCGCGCCTCTCGTCGAGGCACGCCGTGGCTGCTTTTGGAAATCGCTAAGCTGTAACAAGTTCCCGGGCGAATTATAAAAGCTATAGCATTGTTGACAGATAGTGTCAGAAAGAACATGATAGAAATAACTTACTGATGTGGGTTGATTGGGGGGAAAAAAACAAGCAAAGAGAAAATATTTAGTGGTAAACAAGTTACATATGGAGCCCAAATGGCTGCAGGGAAATTTACAAAACAGAAGCTGATCAAAGCGTGCAGGGATAATGAAGAAGTTGGTTTGGATACAAAAACAATCCATATGATACAAAAACAATTGCTTGGTTTAACTTATGCACTGATTAAACAAGATGAAAACTGGCCCTTTGAAACGTAATCCTGTTGGTATACAGTTGCCTGTTTACGTGTTAAAAATAAATACTAATTAATCATTAACATGGACAAATTCATGTTCATCACTCACACTTGTTTTTGCCCTGTTTTGGTATGTATCACTTCCCTAAGGCCCATAAATGCCCTATCATGTTCATCTATTTATAAAGCCGTTCCAGGCATGGTTAAGAAGATTATAGTTTAAGAAAAAAATCGAATAACATTTCAAACTTTAATAGGCTTTCTTTGCATTTTCATTTTAAAAAAAAAAAACAGCCTGAATATGAAACACTGGAAGAAAATGTGTCTCTGCGTTGATGAATGGGTAAACAGTGCACCTACAGCACACTCAGTTCCCCCCACCTGTCTATTTATGTGGTGAGGCCAGTGATAATGTGGAGCTGGTTCTACCTCGGTGGCTTCAGAGAGCCACAGCAGGTTTGAGAACCAAATATATAGCTGCCGTGGGAAGAACGCACGTACTCTGCAGGCCGATCCGAGAGTCACCTGTGGGTTCAGTGCTTCCAACTTTGGGCCCGACTGTGCTAAACCAGCCGTTTTACACCAGCATCACATAACACTCTGAAGAGTTGTGTTTAAAAAGCAGGTGATAGAGCAAAGGTGCAGAAAGTTCAAAATGTTCCCCGACTGCCCAGATGTTAATTCTGTTGTTATTTTTGTGATAAATCAGTGAATCAGTCAAATGTATAAGTTTGCTACATAAACATATTTAAGAGGCTGTTAAATGACAGATAACAGCTGCATCAGATTTTTCACTCAATCGAGTGACCGTCCTCTGTCAAATAATGGAGAAAGTGTAAATCATGTGGGTTAGATACCATTCATTATGCACTTCATATTCATTTATTTCAGCTCATTTGTATGTGAAGTCAGTGTTTTGCTTAGCTTTTGTGTATTCTGCAAAAACATGTTACGTTTATCTTCTGTTTAGCTTCCCCTCTGCTTACCTGAGCAGATGATACAATCCAGTTTGACTGATGCAGTTTTCATACCGTGGAGGGAAAATACGGATGGGGAAATATTCTGTTTACAAGTTGTGGACATTCACATCATTGTACAAGTCAAGATAACAGCTGCCGGTCAGCTGCTGGACAGTCCAACTGTGCTAATAATTTCCAAACAAATAAAACGTGCTCAGATGTTGGCTACTTCACTCTTCACTGGCTTACTATCCCAATGAAATGATTCTTTTTTTACGGCACTATTTCACTTTATCTCTCATTTCTGCTGCAGATAATCATGCTCCTGTCTGTACATAATATTACCCTCTTTTTTTTCTAGACGTATTTGTAGATATATTTTAATTGTATAGTTTGCATTCTTAGCGAGAAGTAAAGTAAGCATTTCATTGTATATAAGGAGCCTGTTCCTCTGTACAAATGACAACACTTTGAATCTTGAATCTATTGTATTGACAGAAGCTGTCCACAAACAGAGAAATACGTATACACTGATCATAAAATATTAAAGCCTAGGTATTGGGACTGTCGCTAAAACAGAGCAAGCACAGGGGACTTCTGGGGGTGACCTGTGGTGTCTGTCACTGGAGCTGCAGATTGTGGGGTTTTGTGGATTGGACTTCCTCCAAGAGGGATGTTCCTCCAAATGTTCAACTGGATTGGGACTTTGGAGCTATAGGCAAGGTCAAGAGCTTTGCATGATGTTCTACAAATTGTTCTTGAGAAGTTTTTGTCATGTTGTCCTACTGTGCCACCATGAGCAGTAAAGGGTGCTCAGTCTGTGAAAATGTTAAGATAAGTGGTATATGTCAAATTAACATCTTTGTAAATGCTCACATAATGGCCCAAGGTGTCAAAGCACAACATCGCATTGTTTAAAGATGATAAGTTATATTCACTTCAGCTGTCAGTGGTTTTAATCTTGTTGCTGAAAAGTGTATAAACAGATGCCAAAGCGCTCAGATTCCTGCTAGAGAAGTGTCTTCGGGGCTACATTTCTCAGTAATCACACAGAAATGCACAAGGTGAATAAGATGCCACCCACTCTATCACTGCTGCTAATTAGACATCCATGTTTTAGCTGTTGCCAAAACATCTCTTTTTGGGGGTTTAGAAAAGCCGTAAGGACAAAAATACTTGGAACTGGCCCAATACAGTGAGCAAGCAACTTTATAAGCAGAAACCACCAAATGGCAGCAAAATAATTTTAGTGTAATTTTGATTTTAGTAGCAAGTCTCTGTGATTGTGTTCATGTTATCCTGCCATGCTTTTGTCTGCAGAGTTTCCAGGTCAACAAAATATTTTTTGCTAATGGCACTACCACCACTCTGCCTGCTCCTGGAAAAGCTTGAAAGTAGTCATGCCTATCAAAACACAGTGGTCTGTAAGGTGAAGGGGATGAATGGCAGAGCTCATCACTGCATCGGCACCATTTGAAAATCCAGGTGTTTTCTTTTTCCCTTTTTTTTTATTTGGAAATGCTTGTTTCCTCCACCTCTGTAGCATTTCTCCATTCTTATCTAAAGGTGCTCTTTAACTATAATAACTACACTCACTGGCTCCATTGTTAGGTGCACCTGTTTACAGATCACATAGCAGCAACTCAGTGCATTTAGGGACATAGATACGGTCAAGAGAACTGCAAGATTGTGTTGCGTTGATGGTAAGGCAACATTAACTCAGATAAGCAAAGTATGCAGAAGAGCATTTTTTCATGTGAAAAGACTTCAGCTGATCCAAAATGCAGCAGCTAGAGTGCTGACAGGGACTAGAAAGAGAGAGCATATTTCTCCCATATTGGCTTCTCTTCATTGGCTCCCTGTTAAATCTAGAATAGAATTTAAAATTGAATCATCAGGCCCCATCTTATCTTAAAGACCTCATAGTACCATATCACCCCATTAGAGCACTTCGCTCTCAGACTGCTGGCTTACTTGTGGTTGCTAGGATACTTAAGAGTAGAATGGGAGGCAGAGCCTTCAGCTTTTAGGCCCCTCTTCTGTGGAACCAGCTCCCAGTTTGGATTCAGGAGACAGACACCCTCTCTACTTTTAAGATTAGGCTTAAA